>ML532896.1:92691-113325 GCA_005239535.1 Nicotiana rustica
TTCCTTCATATATGTTATTCTTGTAATTCATCATATGTTAATCAGTTTTATAACTTAGATGCATGCTTAGGGGTGTTTGACAGGTAGGACTCGGGCACCCGTCGCAGCCCATCGATTTGGATCGTGACAAAAGTGGTATCAGAGCAGTTATGTCCTAGGGTTGTCTACAACCCGTATCTAGTGGAGTCTTGTTTATGAGTGTTTTGTTCACCACACTTATAGACAGGAGGCTACATGACATATATGATGTTATTCTCTCTTCTTATCTTAGATCGTGTAATATAAGAATTTCTATTCCTAACGATATGTTACGTTTTCAGCTATGTCTCTGAAGACTACAGCAGCTAGCATAGGTCAGAAGGCTGCGACAATTTACATTAAAGAGTCAGATCCATTGGAGATCATGGGTTCTATCGAGGAGGATCCATATGAGTTATCCGTTCGAGTAGTTTCGATTTCGCCGGCAGCAGATGAGGTGAGGGATGTTCTGACCTCACCAAGGCCCTTAGCTTCATTATCAGTGCCCGTTAATCAGGGTATAAGGGGAGTGGTGCATGGATTGGTACAACCGGGTTCCCCTCAAGCTCAAAAATATTCCAAGGTATGTGCGGACACCAGCTCTTATGAGGTTCCAGATAGTCCACAGTCTTGGGAGTCCGTCAATCAAGGTTCGTCAGTGTATGTTATGAGATATGCAGAGGAAGATCATAGTAGTCGGGCCAAGAGGAGGAAGGTAAATGATATAGATATGAAGATTCCGCTTCAAAGTGTGTCTGATCGAGGTTCTCATATGGGACGAGGTAAGGACCCTCTACTATAGACTTCCTCCAAATTTCAACTTTTGGGTTGGTGATTTCCACCTCTTCTTGGAGTACTACCAAGTCGGGATTCTGAATCAGTTAGGTTGTTTTATGAGAACGTAGGGAGCCTCGCCCCGACTTGTATATATACTATAGTTATGCTTACTTAGAGATTCTGCAGACAGTATCATGTATATAGTTTTGGGTATGATAAGTCTACGCCCTGGTCGACCCCTATGTATATAAACCTTTTTCTAAATCAGTTATGCAAGTTATGTTTCAATATTGTTACCTATATATATTAATGTGGCCCGAAATGGCCCGTGATAGATTTGATAATAAACAAGGATAAGGTGCATGGTGTTCGGTTGAGTAGAACTTGATATTATAATGTGTATGGATTGGTTGGCCTTTTGTTATGCTAACATCAACTGTAGATCAAAAATGGTTTGATTTCAGTTCCCATGAGAGCCTGTTTTAGAATGGAAAGGTAATAAGACATCGCCAAGAGGTAAATTTATCTCCTATCTCAAGGAAAGGAAGATGATCAGAAAGGACTATATTTATCACTGAAGTCAGGTTTGGGATGTGGAAGTAGAGTTACCAACCATTCAGTCCTCCCCTGTCGTTAATGAGTTTCCCGATGAACTTTAGGCTGAGAAATTGAGTTGCTACTGACCTACTACCAGATACCCATCCATTATCTATTCCTCCCTATAGAATGACCCCCGTCGAACTAAAAGAGTTGAAGGAACAACGAAAGGATTTGCTTGAAAAAGGATTTATCAAACCTAGTACATCACCATGGGGAGAACCTATGTTATTTGTGAGGAAGAAAAATGGTTCCTTACGGATATGTATTGATTATAGAGAGTAGAATAAGGTGACGATCGAGAATAAGTACCCCGCTCCCGAGGATTGACGATTTATTTGATCAGTCGCAAGGTGACAAGTGTTTTTCAAGGATAGACTTGAGGTCCGGGTAGCATAAGGTAAGGGTTAAGGAGTAAGATATTCTAAAGACAACATTCAGAACCAGATACGAGCACTTTGAGTTTTGTGTTATGTCGTTCGGTTTAACCAATGCCCCAGCAGTATTCATGGATTTGATGAACCGTGTGTTTAGGACCCTTTTGGATCTGTCTGTAATTGTATTTATCAACGATATATATTGGTATATTCTCGTTCAGAGGCTGAGCATGCAGATCACTTGCGTGTCATGCTCATAATTCTACAAAAGGGAAGTTGTATGCAAAAAAATCTATAAATGTGAATTCTGGTTGAACTTTGTAGCTTTCCTAGGGCATATCATTTCGGGTGAAGGCATCCGGGTGGATACACAAACAATTGAGGAAGTGATGACTTGGCCTAGACTCACAACACCCATGGAGGTTCGAAGCTTCTCCGTTTGGCAGGTTATTATAGGAAACTTGTAACAAAATTTTCTTCTATTTTAGATCCGTTGTCCAAAGTGGTATGTGGTGTCTCGCTTGATTATACGGAATAACATTAGGAAATCTATGCTGCGAGAAATTTGAAGGAAGGTTGCGAATAAGTATAAATAAATATGTGTAGGTCGCAAGCTAAAGTATTGTAGAGCGACAAGGTTTTAGGAAGATAGGAGGAAGGATAAGAAAAAAAAGAGTGAAAAGGTGACGAGAATGGATAAGTCCTTGGGGTTAAGCTCACAAGAGAGCTGATGGTTTATCTAAATTATAAAAGGCTCAGTATAGCTTGAATGAACTCAAAAGAGTCTAAGACTAGTAGCATTTAGAATGAATGAAATGCGGCACTGGTAGTGGAATAAGGGCGTAGTTGTGATAGATAAAGGATGAAGTTTGGTCCTTCGAAGTGGCGAATTTCATGAACTGTAAAAGGTTAGAATAACCATGTAAGTTAACTCTGAAGGGAGCTATGTCTCAATGGACCGATGCTTTCGAACGCACTTTCCAGGCATTGAAGGACATATTAACCTAAGCACCGGTTCTAACGCTCCCAGAAGGGACCGTATCACGACCCCAAATCCTGAACCGGCCGTGATGGAGCCTATCGTGGAACTAGGCTAGCCAATAACCACATGTTCACAATTTCTTTCAAAATCCCAACCAAATTCCAAACATTTCATAAAATACACAGAGTTTACTAAATAAAGTAAGCCAATATATAGTGCCACCAACCCCAAAACCCCGGAGCCAACATGTCATGAGAATCTAAGGAATATAAGCCAAAGGTATAATATTATAATACAAAAATCTCCGAATAAATAGCTAGATACAACAAGAAGGGAAAACAGAGATGTTGCGGACGCTGAACAGCTACCTCTATATCCCGCAATCCGGATCCGCACGGAACTAAATGGTTAATGCTCGGTATCTGCACCTAAATCTGCACACGGGGTGCAAGGAGTAATATGAGTACGCCAACTCAGTAGTAATGAAAATAAAACAATCCTAAGCGGCAAGGAAACACATAAAATCAATGTCATCAAATCACAATATACACAGCCTTACTTTCCAATAGTGTAAACATAGATATATGAAATCATCATGCCTTACTTTCCAATAGTCCGGAAGATTTAGTATGGAAAATGAAATGAATCATATAGAGGCACCTCGGGCAAAACATATTTCATAAGCTCAGAGTGAAAGTACTAAAACCATAAGTAGCCCCTCGGGAAAAAACATGTATCATAATCAGCCCCTCGGGCATGCCTTACAATCACTCATAATCAGTCATTCAGCACCTCCCAATCACTTGTCACTCCACTCGGCACTCTGTGCGCTCACTGGTGGTGTGTGCAGACTATGGAGGGGCTCCTTCAGCCCAAGCGCTACTATCAAGCCACCTCGTGGCGTATCATATCCTCACAATCAGGCCCTCGACCTCACTCAGCAGAACCACTCAAAAAACCCCTCGGGCGAGTCAGTAAAACAGGGTACTCGACCCAAACATCATTTTTAAATATCAAAGTAGTGTAAATCAGGCTGAGTTTCGAAAACAGTAAGCACAATGTGGCTGAGTGAAATTATCAACAAATAGTGAGGAAAAACAATAGTAAAAAGCCCCCAAGGGGTCTAAACAGATCGGCACGAGGCCCTAAACACGGCTTATAGCCCAAACATTTCAACAATCTTTAGAACATAATTTAACATAAGGTTTTGGGTAAAATATACAACCCATTAGTTGCCGCGGAGAGGACCTAGTCCAATCTGAAAATCAGTACGCGCCACATACTCGTCATTCGACATGTGCGCCATTCTAAAATCAGTGAGAAATATGTAGTTCGGGGTTCCATACCCTCAGGACAAGATTTATAACCATTACTTACCTCTACAATGCAAAACCCGAGCCCCGAGCCCACATCTCGGAATTCGATAAACTCTATATCACTAGAAACCTTGTCCTCCCACGATTCTATACATACTAAGAACACTAAAATTGGACCACAATTGCCCATTCGAATCCTCAAAAGAAAATTCCAATTCTCCACCCCTTCTTCCAAACCTTTTCCTACTTAAATCCTCTAATTTACAAGCCTAATCCGAACAAAATAGCATAGAAACGATGGTAATAACCCGAGAACTTACCTTCACTGATGAATCACGAATTCCCTTCTTCAATTTACCTTCAAAGAGCTCCTCCCGCATGCAAAAATGGTGGAATGGAATAAATTTCACGGAGGCACTTTTTTATATTGTTTCTGCCAGCATTTACGCACCTGCGGACATTTAGTCGCACCTGCGGTCCTAGGTGCGCACCTACAGAAATCCCACTAACGGACCAATTTTCAAACCTGTGGCTTCGCAGGTGCAACCATCTCTTCGCACCTACGGAATTCCCTTGACCAGCCTCCTTTCACAGCTACACACAGACATTCGCACATGCGGCTACCCATCCGCAGGTGCGGCCAACACCAAAACTCACACCAACAGCTATTTGCTGCAAATATCCAAGTTCAAAACCCCGCCAACCATCCGAAATCAGTCCCGAGCCCCTCGAGGCCCCAACCAAACATACGAACACACCCCATAGCATTATTCCAACTTATTCGAGCCTTCTAAACACCAAAAACAATACGAAAACACCAAAATTACATCAAATTCAAGCTTATGAACTTTGAAACTTTAAAATTTCGCAAACAACGCCGAAACCAACCAAAACACCTCCGATTGACCTAAAATTTTGCAGACATATCCAAAATGAAGTTACGAACCTGCTCCAACTTTTGGAATTCCATTCCGACCCTGATAGCCTATTTTCCACTGTCGATCGGAAATTGCCAAAAACTAACTTTCGCCAATTCAAGCCTAATTCTACACCAGACATCTAAACTTCATTCCGAACACACTCCTAAGTACCAATTCACCTAACGAATCTATCCGAGCAATAAAATCCGTATTCCGAGGTCGTTCACCAATAAGTCAACTCTCAGTTGACTTTCTCAACTTTTATGCTACTTTAGGAGACTAAATCCCTCAATTCTCACCATGACCACTCCGGACACAAACCAACTGACCCAACACAACAAAAATAGGCTAGCAATATATAACAAATACAGAAATGAGGGAAACAGGGTAAATCTCACGGAAAGACCGGCCGGGTCGTTACATCCTCCCCCTCTTAAACAAACGTTCGTCCCCGAACGGGTCTAGAAATATACTGGAGTTTCGAATAAGTGAGGATATCTGTCCCGCATATCCCGATCAGTCCTAGGTGGCATCCTCCACCGACTGCCCTCTCCACTGAACCTTCACTGAAACTATATGCTTAGACCTCAGCTTCCTGACCTGTCGACCCAAAATAGCCATTGGCTCTACCTCATATGACATATCACCCTCGAGCTTAACCTTGCTGAAGTCCAAAACATGGGTTGGGTCACCAACATACTTCCGGAGCATCGAAACATGGAATACCGGATGAATACTCGATTAACTGAGAGGCATAACAAGCTTATAAGCTACCTCCCCAACCCTCTGAAGCACCTCAAATGGCCCAATGAACCTGGGACTCAACATCCCCTTATTCCCGAATCTGATAACACCCTTCATGGGCGACACCTTCAGCAACACCTTATCCCCATCATGAAAGACACATTACGGACCTTCCGGTCTACATAACTCTTCTTCCTAGACTGCACCGTTCGAAGCCGCTCCTGAATCAACTTCGCCTTACCCAACACATCCTAAACCAAGTCTGTTCCCAATAGACTAGCCTCACCCAACTCAAACCAACCAACAACGTTTCTGCACCTCCTACCATATAAAGCCTCGTATGGAGAAATCTGGATACTCGACTGATAGTTATTTTTATATGCAAACTCCGCTAGTGGCAGAAACTGGTCCCATGAACCACCAAAGTCAATCACACAAGCAGGCAACATATCCTCCAAAATCTGAATGATATGCTCGGACTGCCCGTCGGTCTGAGGGTGAAACGCTGTGCTCAACTCCACCTGAGTACCCAACTCTCTCTGAACGGCTCTCCAAAACTGAGATGTGAACTTAATGCCTCTGTGGGAAATGATAGAAACTGGAACTCCATGCAATCGAACAATCTCCCTGATATAAATCTCAGCTAACCTCTCCGAAGAATAAGTAGTACCAACATGAATGAAGTGCGCGGACTTGGTCAGCCGATCCACAATAAACCATATAGCATCAAACCTCCTCGAAGTCCGTGGGAGTCCAACTACGAAGTCCATGGTGATCCGCTCCCACTTCTACTCAGAAATATCAAATCTCTGAAGCAATCCACCTGGTCTCTGGTGCTTATACTTGACATGCTGACAGTTGAGACACCGAGCCACAAACTCCACGATATCCTTCTTCATCCTCCTCCACAAATAATGCTACCCCAAATCCTGATACATCTTCGCGGCACCCAGATGGATGGAATACCGCGAACTATGAGCCTCTGCTAGAATCAAATCTAGAAGCCCATCTACATTAGGCACGCAAATCCAACCCTGCATCCTTATGACCCTATCATCACCAATAACCACATCCCCAGCATCACCAGGACGGACCCTGTCCCGAAGAACAAGCAAATATGGATCATCATACTGGCGTGCTCTAATCTGATCGTAAAAAGAATACATGCAGGTTCCACAAGGCAACACCCGCGGGGGCTCTGATAAACCCAATCTCACTAACCGACTCGCTAAGGCCTGAACATCAAGGGCTAATGGTCGCTCTGCTACTGGAAGGTGGGCTAGACTCCCCAAACTATCAACTCTGCGACTCAAGGCATCGGCCAGTACATTGGCCTTCCCTGGATGATATAAGATAGTGAGGTCATAATCTTTGAGAAGCTCTAACCATCCCCTCTGATGAAAATTCAAGTCCTTCTACCTTAGCAGATACTACAAACTACGATGATCAGTGAAAATCTCACACTGCACTCCATACAAATAACGCCGCCAAATCTTCAAGGCATGAACAATGGCAGCTAACTCAAGATCGTGAACTGGATAATTCTTCTCGTGCACCTTCAGCTGTCTGGACACGTAGGCAATCACCCTACCATCCTACATCAATACCGCTCCCAAACCAACTCTAGAAGCATCACAATAGACTGTGTAAGAACCCGAACCAGCAGGCAAAACTAGTACTGGAGTTGTAGTCAACGTTGACTTGAGCTTCTGAAAGCTCTCCTCACACTCATCAGACCATCTGAATGGAGCACTCTTCTAGGTCAATCTGGTCAAAGGTGAAGCAATAGAAGAGAATCCCTCCACAAAGCGACGGTAATATCCCGCCAAACCAAGAATACTCCTAATCTCTGTAGCTGAGGACGGTCTGGGCCAACTCTGCACCGCCTCTATCTTCCTCGGATCAACTTGAATACCCTCACTAGACACCACGTGCCCCAAGAAAGCTACCGAACCAAGCCAAAACTCACACTTGGAGAATTTCGCATAAAGTTTCTCCTTCTTCAACCTCTGTAACACAACTCTCAAATGCTGAGCATGCTCTTCCTAGCTACAAGAATAAACCAGGATGTCATCAACGAACATAATGACGAAGGAATCAAGGTAAGGCTGAAACACGTTGTTCATCAATTGCATGAACACGGATGGGGAATTGGTCAGGACAAATGACATAACCTAGAACAGATAATGGTCATATCTGGTCCTGAAAGCAGTCTTCGGAATGTCAGAATCCCAAACCTTCAACTGATGATACCCAGATCTCAAGTAGATCTTGAAAAACACTCTGGCTCCCTGAAGCTGGTCAAAAAAATCACCAATGCGGGGAAAGGGATACCGGTTCTTCACCGTAACCATGTTCAGCTGCCGATAATCAATACACATACGCATGGACCCATCCTTCTTCTTCACGAACAAAGCCAGTGCACCCCAAGGTGACACACTAGGCCGAATGAACCCTTATCCAGGAGTTCGTGAAGCTGCTCCTTCAATTCCTTTACCTCTGCTGCTGCCATACGATAAGGTGGAATAGAAATAGGTTTAGTGTCTGACACCAAGTCAATACCAAAATCAATATCCCTGTCAGGTGGCATGCGTGGCAGGTCTTCAGGAAACACATCCAGAAAGTCACGGACCACAGGATATGAATCAATAATGGGAGTCTCACCACTGACATCCCTCACAAAGGCCAAATAAGATAAACACCCTTTCTCAACCATGCGCTGAGCCTTCAGGTAGGAAATCACCCTGCCAGGCATAAACTCGGAAGAACCTCTCCACTCAATCCTCAGACACCCTGGCATAGCTAAAGTCACAGTCTTAGCATGACAATAAAGAACAACATGACACGGAGATAACCAATCGACCATGCTGAGTAACAGTAGGTCTACTCGGGTCTCCAGACCCCCAATAGATATCATGCATGAATGATACACACAGTCTACAACAATAGTATCGCCCACCAGAGTCGACACATGAACAGAGGTGAGTAGAGACTCACGGGGCACATCCAGAAAACGGGCAAAATATGAAGAAAGATAGGAGTATGTAGAACCAGGATCAAATAAAGCCAAGGCATCTCGGCAACTGACTGAGACAATACCTACCATCACGGCATCTGAGGCCATAGCATCTGGTCTAGCTGGAAATGCATACATGCGAGTCTGACCTCCCCCTGCTCGACCTTCCCCTCTACGGCGGCCTCTGTCTTACTGACTACCACCCTTGGCTGCCTGAGCGGGTGGTGAAGTAACAGGAGCTGAAGTCGAGGGTTGGCCTCTCTTGAGAAGATCCACCGCAACGGCGGGGACAATGCCTCCACACGTGCCCGAACTCTCCCCACTCAAAGCAACCCCCTGGAGCTGGAGGCGGGACTGATAGAAACCCTTAGCACCCGAATGACCACTAGAAGACTCATGCATAGAAGAACCCTGAACTGGGGGTGCTCGAGCTGCACTCTGATCTGGGAGGGTACCAAATGAAGTACAGCCTAACTGATAACCATGGGGACCATGCCCTGAAGATGCACCACTATATGCTGGGCGGCATGACTGAAGAGTCTTGAATGAACGGCCCCTACCCTGCTGAAATTGTCCCCTGAAGGGAGTACCACTGGAACTGCCTGAACCACGAGGCCTCTTGGCCTCCCTCTCCTTCCCCTCCTGGCAACGAATGGACTCAATATAAGAAAGACCATCTACAAACCTTTTCACCCTCTCCCTATCTGTAGGGACAATCTCAGAAGGATGCCTAGCCAACTCGAAAAACCTCATCTCGTACTAGGTAACTGATAAATCTCTCTGGCGCAGCTGCTCAAACTGCCTGCGCTGCTCCTCTCTGTGGGACTGAGGAACATACTTCTCCAAAAAGATCGTGCAGAACTTCTGCTAGGTGAGAGGTGCTGAACCAACCGGCCTACGCCTCTCGAATGACTCCCACCAAGTAAAGGCGGCACCCGCAAACTGAAATGTAACAAATGAGACCCCACTGGTCTCCAAAATACCCGTAGTACGTAGTATCCTCTAGCACTTATCTAGAAACCCGTGGGCATCCTCGCCCTCTGTACCGCTGAAAGTCGGAGGCTAAAGTCTGTTGAATCTCTCCAACCTGCGCTGCTCGTCCTCAGGCATAGCAGGGACCACATAATCCTTGACCGGAGAAACTGGCTGAGCTGGGGCTGCTCCCGGTGCCTGAATACCCTGTGCAGCCTGCTCAGGTGCCCGGGCAGCTGGAGTCTGATTGCCTCCCCCCGCCTGAGTTGTGGTGGCAGTAGAAGACAAGGCGACTGCTTGAGCCAAACTGGTGCACACTGTCAATATCTGAGACACGGTCTCCTTAAGACTCGTAATAACTATAGGCACTGCCGGTGCTTGAGTTTGTCCCGCTGGAACACCATCGGCGAGAACGTGATCCTGATCGATAGGGGGATCCTTTGGTACTGCCCCTGCTGCTGCACGGGCTGGCCCCCTACTTCTACTGCGGCCTCGACCTCTCGCTGATCTAGCCGGTGACTGGTCACTATAATTGGTATGGTGTGTTCTCACCATCTGTTGAGAATGAAACAACATAAGTTCAGATTTCAAGAATCAATAGATCAACACAAAAGAGTTCAAGAAAGATAGAAATGTTTCCTAAAAGTTTTGCAGCCCCTCGAAGATAAGTACAGACGTCTCCGTACCGATCTGCAAGACTCTACTAAACCTTCTCATGACCGTTGAGTCCTATGTAACCTAGGCTCTGATACCAAACTGTCACGACCCCAAATCATGAACTGACTGTGATGGCGCCTATCGTGAAGCTAGGCTATCCAATTACCACATGTTCACAATTGCTTTCAAATCCCAATCAAATTCCAAGCATTTCGTAAAATACACAGAGTTTAGTAAATAAAGTAGGCCAATATACAATGCCACCAACCCCAAAACCCGGAGTCAACATGTCATGAACATCTAAGGAAAATAAGCCAAAAGTATAATATTATAATACAAAAACCTCTGAATAAATAGCTAGATACAACAAGCAGGGGAATCAGAGATGATGCGGACGCTGAACAACTACCTCTATATCCCGCAATCCGGCTCCGTACGGAAATAAATAGTTAATGCTCGGTATCTGCACCTGAATCTGCACACGGGGTGCAGGGAGTAATGTGAGTACGCCAACTCAGTAGTAATAAAAATAAAACAAGTCTAAGCATCAAGGAAACACATAAAATCAATGTCATCAAATCACAATATACACAGCCTTACTTTACAATAGTGTAAACATAGATATATAAAATCATCATGCCTTTAAACCAACTTCAGAAAAATCCTTTGAAGAATGCATATTTTTAACAACTTCAAACTGAAATATTTAGTATGGAAACTGAAATGAATCATATAGAGGCCCCTCGGGCAAAACATATTTCATAAGCTCAGAGTGAAAGTAGTAAAACCATAAGTAGCCCCTCGGGCAAAAATATGTATCATAATCAGCCCCTCGGGCATGCCTCACAGTCACTCATAATCACTCACTCAGCACCTCATAGTCTCTCAGCACCTCACAGTCACTCATGCCTCCGAATTACTCGGCACTTGGCACTCGGCACTCTGCACTTTGTGCGCTCACTGGGGTGTGTGCAGACTCCGGAGGGTCTACTTCAGCTCAAGCGCTAATATCAAGACACCTCGTGGTGTATCATATCCTCACAATCAGGCCCTCGGCCTTACTCAGCAGAACCACTGAAAAAGCTCCTCGGGCGAGTCAGTAAAACAGGGTACTTGACCCAAAACATCATTTTTAAATATCAAAGTAGTGTAAATCAGGCTAAGTTTCGAAAACAGTAAGCACAATGTGGAAGAGTGAAATCATCAACAAATAGTGAGGAAAAACAGCAGTAAACAGCCCCCAAGGGGTCTAAACAGATCGGTGTGAGGGCCTAAACACGACTTATAGCCCAAATGTTTCAACAATCTTTAAAACATAATTTAACATAAGTTTTTGGGTAAAATATGCAACTCATTAGTTGCCGCGGAGAGGACCTAGTCTAATCCAAAAAACATTACACGCCACATACTCGTCATCCGACATGTGCGCAATTCTAAAATCAGTGAGAAAAATATAGTCTGGGGTTCCAGACCCTTAGGACAAGATTTATAACAATTACTTACCTCTACCGAGCACAACACTAGTCCGTTATGCACTTTCCCCTCGGATTGGCTCCCGATTGCTCCGAATCTAGTCAAAACCAGTTTAATATCATTAATATATACCAAAGGAACACAACCCAATCGAAAAAAATCAAATTATACAAAAATCTCTAAATTCGGCCAAACCCGAGCCCCGGGCCCACATCTCGAAATTCGATAAATTTTACATCACTAGAAACCTCATCCTCCAATGATTCAATACATACAAAGAACAATAATATCGGACCACAATTGCCCATTCGAATCCTCAAAAGAATATTCCATTTCTCCACCCCTTCTTCCCAACCTTTTCCTACTTAAATCCTCCAATTTACAAGCCTAATCCGAACAAAATAGCAAACAATATTAATAACCCGAGAACTTACATGCACTGATGAATCACGAATTCCCTTTTTCAATATGCCTTCAAAGAGCTCCTCCTGCATGCAAAAATGGTGGAATGGAATATATTTCATGGAGGCCCCTTTTTTTACTGTTTTTGCCAGCATATTCGCACCTGCGGACACTTAGTCGCACCTGTAGTCCGAGGTGCGCACCTGCAGAAATCCCACTAATGGACCAATTTTCGCACCTGCGGCCAATCCTCCGCACATGCGGCTTCGCAGGTGCGGCCATCTCTTCGCACCTGCGGAATTCCCCTGCCCAACCTCCTTTGCAACTGCGCACAGACCTTCGCACTTGCGATATCGCACATGCGGCTACCCATCCGCAAGTGTGGCCAACACCAGAACTCACACCAGCAGCTATTTGCTGCAGATTTCAAAGTTCAAAACCACGCCAACCATCCGAAATCAATCACGAGCCCCTCGGGGCCCCAACAAAACATACCAACACACCCCATAGAATTATTCCAACTTAGTTGAGCATTCGAAACATCAAAAAATACAGAAACACAAAAATTACATCAAATTCAAGCCTATGAACTTTGAAACTTCCAAATTTCGCCAATTACGCCGAAACCAACCAAAACACCTCCGCTTGACCTAAAATTTTCCAGACATATCCAAAATGACATTACCAACCTTCTCCAACTTCCAGAATTCCATTCTGACCCCGATAGCCTATTTTCCACTGCCGACCGGAAATCGCCAAAAACTAACTTTCGCCAATTCAAGCCTAATTCTAGACCAGACATCAGAACTTCATTCCGAACACACTCCTAAGCCCCAATTCACCTAACGAAGCTATTAGAGCCATAAAATCCGCATTCCGAGGTCGTTCACCAACAAGTCAACTCTTAGTTGACTTTCTCAACTTTTAGGCTACTTTAGGAGACGAAATGCCTCAATTCTCACCATGACCACTCCGGACCCAAACCAACTGACAGGCTAGCAATATATAAAAAATTTAGAAATGGGAGAAACAGGGTAAATCTCACGGAACAACCGGTCGGGTTGTGTGATCCATTGTGACGCTTCAGGCATTCGATTGGGTTGTGTGCTGATACAACATGGTAAGGTTATTATTCTAGACAACTAAGAAAGAACGAGAAGAACTACCCGACCCACGATTTAGAGTTAGCCGCGGTGATTCATGTACTAAAGATGTGGAGGAACTACTTGTATGGCATTCATGTTAATATCTATACGAATCATAAGAGCCTCTAGTATATCTTCAAGCAAAAGGAGATGAATTTACGTCAAAGGAGATGGTTGGAGCAACTTAAGGACTATGAAGTTGATATTTGTTTACCATCCGGGGAAGGTGAATGTAGTGGCCGATGCCCTTAGCTCTAGGTCTATGGATAGCCTGTCATTACAGTCAGAAAGGAGGAGAACGACCCATGAGGTTCATTAGCTAGCTAGTCTTGGAGTTCGGTTACTAGACTCAAGTGATATTGGAATTACTATTCAGGATACAACAACATCCTTGCTAGTAACTGAAGTAAAGGAACGCTAGTATGAGGACCTTGTGTTAGTTCATTATAGGGATACCACCCATCACAAGGAGAAGACACCATTTTAAATTATAGAAGATTGGGTCCTCAGGTATCGAGGACGATTTTGTGTCCCTAATATTGGAAGGCTGCGTCGGCAGGTTATGGGAAAAACTCACTATTCTCTTTATTCTATCCTTCTAGGAACAACAAAGAGGTATCATGATATCAGGGAAGTATATTGGTGGGACGAAATGAAAAAGGATATAGCGGAGTTTAAAGCTCAGTGTCCTAACTGTCAGCAATTTAAGATTGAGCATCATAAACTCGGTGGATTATTATAGGCTATGGAGATTCTGACTTTGAAATGGGAAGTAATCAATATGGATTTCATCATAGGCTTACCTCGTACCCTGTGTAAGTTTGATTCGATATGGGTGATTGTTGATAGGCTTACAAAGTCAACCCATTTTCCGCCCGTTAGAACTACATATTCCTCATAGGATTATGCCTAGCTTTATATTAAAAAGATAGTACGACTGCATGATGTCCCTGTATCTATTATCTCGGATAGAGGAGCTCAATTTACAGCTAACTTCTAGAGGTCCTTCCAAATAGGACTTGGGACACAAGCAAGTCTTACTACATCAATTCATCCCCAGACAGACGGACAGGCTGAGCGTACTATTCAGAAAATTGAGGATATGTTACGAGCTTGTGTGATAGACCTCAAAGGCAGCTGGGATGATCATTTTCCGCTTGTTGAATTTGCATATAATAATAGCTACCATTCCAGTATTCAGATGGTTCCATACGAATCTCTTTGCGGATGGAAGTGTAGGTCGCCTATAGGGTGGTTTGATGTTGGGGAAATTACGTCAGTAGGACCGGAATTGGTACAACATGCAATCGAGAAAAGTAAGCTTGTACAGTAACGACTATTAGCAACTCAAAGCCATCAGAAGTCTTACGCGGATAATCTACGGCAAGACTTGGAATTTCAGGTTGACAATTGGGTATTCCTAAAGGTATCACCGATAAAAGGCGTTATGAGGTTCGGAAAAGGGGGAAAATTTATCCCTCGGTACATTGGACTATATAGGATCATACGCAAGGTAGGCCAGGTAGCATTTGAGTTAGACTTGCCTTCGGACTTTGAGTCTGTACATCCAGTCTTTCATGTGTCTATGCTCCGTAAATGTATCGGGGATCCTTCCAGGATCGTCTCAATTAACGACGTTCAGGTCATAAAGCAATTATCATATGAAGAAACTCCCATTTCTATACTAGACAGATAGGTTCGGAGATTGAGAACTAAGGACATAGCTTCGGTGAAAGTACTTTGGAGAAACAACAATGTGGAAGAAGTGACTTGGGAGGCCAAGGAAGACATAAAGTCTAGATATACCTACTTATTTCACCCTCTAGAGAAGGGTCCGACTAAGACGTCATAACCTTAAGGTACGTGTATGAATTCTGGTGTTAGTTATTGTCATTTGTCATGTGAGGCCATTGTCGTTATTGATGAACGTGGTCCTATATGGCGTTGAATTATTAAGTTTCTACAGGAAGAATTGGTAGTAGTATTGTTACCAAGGGCGACTCTGCCAAGGTTATATAGATCCCGTAGAGTTAAACATCGGAGGACGAATGTTTCTAAGGGGGGAAGGATGTTACATCTCACGTTTTCGTACGTTAAGGTTTGTCTTCAGTTAATTGACATAGACTCGGGGATGAGATTATTTTGAGATTAACGTATTTATGCTATTTATAACAAGCGATAAGTAAGTTTCATAATGGATAAAAGGGTACACGAATTAAAGAAAACGAGTTTCGTTGAAGGTGGCCGATTTGGGATAAAATACGGGTTGAGCGATAATACCCGATATTTATGGACTAGTATCATACAAGGTACCATATGACCACGGTATATGATATTTTCACGACCCAAACTGATCGGCCACGATGGGCGCCCGGTACCTTACTCAACCGAGTACCAACATAACGTATCTTTCTTATTACATTATCATATACTCGTGACATACGGGCCTAATGGGCCAACATAATTATTTATAAACTCTAAACATAGGCCGACAAGACCATAAAAGTATTCGTATACATGACATCTGTCTACAAGCCTCTAAAGGTATATAAGTATCATAAAGGTCGGGGCTGAGCCCCGCCATACCAATCAATACATGTCCTAATTATACTGACCAAATAAGCAATTTCGGAGCAAATGGAGCGCACCCACATCTTCCGTTAAGCTGATAGCCCACTTGGAGGGTTCTCGACCTATCTATAAATACCTACGGGTATGAAACACAATGTCCCTAGGCAAAAGGGAAATCAGTACGAATAATACACCGAGTATGTAAGGCACACAAATAAGTACATAACCGACATGGAAGTAATATAGAGTAACTGTCTCAACCTGTAAGTCTGGATAATTTTGTAAATCATGAAATACATATAATGTCATGCATATGCGTATGAATGTCATGTCGTGCATAGGTAGATATTTCATAACATCATCAGGCCTTTGAGAGCATCCCATCATGTCATCTCAGCCACTGTGGGCAAATCATCAACGTATACCAGCTGATCAGGTTGTGGTGCGTATATAACGCCATAACCTTTCCCATATCCCATATACATATATATACATACATATATACGCATATATAACACCGTCTAAGTCATGGGTCAATGTACATGTATAAATGAATGAAATTCATAAGAAATACGTCAATAAGATTTTCTCATAATGCCATAAAAATCAATATGCCTTTCGGATAAACATTATCAAATACGTATTTTTCTGGGACCCATGAGCAGAAGATAATAATATTCACATGGGGAATCAACAATATATACACCCCTAATATTTCAATGAATAGATTAATTTATGGAGACCGTGCCTTTTCTTGTTTCTTCTGTGTCAGATAGATCATGCCAAAAATAAAGGAGGGATAACCTTAACATACCTGAGCCTATTCTCTTCAGAATCCCTCTAACACACGTCTTTGATGATCTTCATCATGCTTTATCTAGCTCCAATAATTGATAATGAAGTTGAAGCGGAAGAGATGAAAACTTTCGAATATATAGTATCTTATGGAAACAGACCTCAACATTAGGTTGAGTTCCACTTGGATTGATATATGATACGTTCACTTTCACTGAACGAATACTTTTTCGGATTCTTTAGCCTTGATAAGCCTAGATTTGTACTCTCTCACAAATGACTTTAGTTCCTGGCTTAGATCCAGGAGAGTTTTCTAACAGTGTTCCTTGAGATATCTCATAAGTGGTAGATTGAGATACAACTAAAAAAGGTATTTGTTTTATCTTAATTAAGGTCTAGTTCAAAGATATGTCACTTTCTTGGATTGAGAATGAAGTCTTATAATCAATGAAGACTAAAATTCAACTCTTACAGTCTTTGTAGTTTTGTACGTAAGTGTCATTGCAAATGACACTTAGATGCCACCTTTCTAATTGTGATATGAGTCATTCCAATTTCATGGGGGCTGCCAGCTCATGTTTCATTTAATACTTATCCAATATATCCCCAATAAATTAGGTAATTTCTCGTTATCCGGTAATTAACCAATTACCTGCATAATTAAGAATTATCTCAATTTACTTAAAATACTATTCTCTTTTAACATAACTTGTACACCTTACTAGCATGGTCATGTATTACCTTGTATGACACTAGCCCATAAATATCGAGTATTAAAGCTCGACCCGTATTTTATCGCAATATGCCAAACATGGACGAAAAATTATTTTCTTTGACTTGCTTCCCCTCTCAACTTCACGAATTTACTCATCATTTGTTTAAAATAGCATAATCCATATAATATCCAAATAATCACTTTCCTTGGACTAATGTCAATTACCTTGCGACAAATTAAACATACAATACTATAGGGTGCAACATCGTCATAATTAAATACTGCGAGACGTAATATCGACGTAATATTGCGGGGCGTAATGTCATTCCCCCCTTGGAACATTCCTCCTCGAATGTTGATTGATGCTCTTATCTTCTCATAACCCATAGGTCTTGCGAATACTTTAGTACTCGTCTTGCCATCTAGGCGACTGTTCTTTGAATGAATCGCAAAGGCTAGGGTATCCCCCCTTTAGGCCTCTTTCTCATACCACGACTTGTAGTCGGAATCCTTTTAATCTCGTAACTATTGCTACCTTCTATCACGCAGCCTTTACGACTCTAACTTTTTGTGTGCGCTCGACTCTTCTCTTTTCTTCCCTCTTTTTTCCATATCTCTAGGCTTCACTTTGTGAACATATACAAAATTATGTCAAGTTATCCATCTGGTGTCGTTATATTTACTACATCTAAGTAGGTCATACTATCATAATTCTTACTTCGATTTACCATTACTGAGGTCTACAAACCAACTCCATGTTACTCTCGTTGTTTATCTTTAAGACTGGTGGTCTAATATCATCTCATATTGTTGAACTTTTATCCATCCATTGTTGGTTCATCTCAATATTGATCTACAATATACCACTGATAACTTGAAACTTCTTACGTAATTACTTTCCACTAGGGGCTTAGTTGCATCGAGAAATATTCGAATTGACTTTCCTGATCCACTTAGCGGCGATGTTGTACTTCAATAACCATATTTTATAGCATCCCAATGTGATTCACTTACATGGGTATTTTAATCCCATACAATTCATGAGATCCTCTTCACGTCACTACTCAATCGAAGGCCCAAACGTCATCCTTTATCTATCACAATTACACCCTCATTCTACTATCGTGGCAGCTTTCCATTCCTTCTAAATGCCATTAGTCTTAGACTCCTTTGAGTTTATTCAGGCTATACTAAGCTTTGTATAACTTAGAGAAACCATCAGCTCTTCTTGTTTTCATGGGCTTAATCCTAAGGGCTTATCCATTTTTGTTACCTTCTCACTCTCCCTTTTCTTATGCTTACTCATGTCTTCTACAACCTTGTCTTTTCACCATACAATAGCTTGCGACCTGCACGTATCTATTTATATTACTTGCAACCTTTCAACTTGGTTGCATTATAGATTTCCTTATGTCTTTCTGGAATGTCAAGTGAGACATCACCCCGTCTCTAACTCTTCTTTATTGTGTTAATCAGGCTTCTTGATACCTAGACCATAGGCTAGAGGATATGCTACTGGCGGTGCTGCTATTAGTCCTTGATGTTGAATCCCCACACTTCTAGCCTTCTATCCGAAGTAAGGACTATTCACAACCTTCTGTATTTGAGTATCTCGTACGTTGGCCACTTTTACCTTACTTATCTTACAGTCTCACATAATATCTTTTATTTCTTTCATGACCTCCCTTTTACATTGGTATAATCACATCCACAACTTGAAGCTCTCTTGTAATACATGTACATCTGGTGCATACACAACTGGTGGGCGCTTCATACTGACTTCTTATGAGGCTGGTACTTCTTCTAACTAGCTTTATCGTAGAGCCGTTATAAAATATAGTTGTTGTACTATCTCTTTTGTACCTTTGATATTAGCTTAATTCTGCGATGTTCTTAATTACGATTTCTATAATTTTCTGGGTCCAATAATTAGATCCCTGATTTACTTCGTTGATGTAACTCTTTAGTTTCATCCTTCTTCCGATTATCCTTAATGTAGGCTTAAGCTACCTCCCGATCTGCAGTTCATGGTATTAGTTATTATGTCTAGACTTTCATGGGCGCTAAGGAATATCCATGATACAATCCTTTAATAATTCAATCCTTTGTCTATGACCTGGGCTCAGTTCTTTCTTTTAAGTTATCGGAATCTTCTACGGATGTATATGCTGCATGTATAATACTCTGAAATCTTGAGTGCATTCATTACGTAACAAACTCTGGATCATTGATCAAATAACTTTTATCATTCCATCTTAGCTTTCTTTCAACATAAGCTATTTCTTTTCCTGGTCTTTCTGCCCCCCTTCTTGCGTCCATACTTATCTTATCTTAGTGCCCACATTTGCCAGAGTTTTCATATAACTCATATGATCTCGAATATTACTTTTAATTTTACTTCTCATTCATTAGCCACGGTAGGTGACACTTTCCTTTGGAGTGCTTACAATGTTGTTGCGAGACTGTTGTTACATGACCATTTTCTCTTTAGGTCATTGTTCTTAGGTTGAAGCCTTCTTCCTTATCTCCTCAACTAGTCTTTCGTTGTAGTACTTAGGGAGAACTCTTGGCTCTCATAATGTTATGAGCTTATTACCAACGTTTTTGATGTCTTTCCTTGCCTATAATCATTAGTAGTTGTTTACCTCCGTGCCCTTGTATTTATAGGGTTACTTCTGAACTAATATTTTGACTGCCTTCCAGTGGCTTTCTTTCATCCCCATAATACTCATACGGTACCTTTAACTACCTTAACTCCTATTTGAATATATCTCAAGTATTATAATGACATTACTGTGAGGTTGAATTCTCTATGTTGTATTTTACTATGTTTATCTTACACGATCTTCTATCCTCCTGTTTAGCCATAACTAGGCTCTTCCTGATCAATTATTAACTACTCGTTGGCCCATTCTCGCATCAGCATTCCGCGTAACCTTTCTTGGGTTATTTCTTTTGTCTTAACTTACGTATCACATTGGATTCTTATTTATTGATAACAGCTTCTACAGGAACCCTTACTTTCTTTTCTTGACGTCGCGCCTACATAATGTTCTGGAATCATAGCACATCTGTAATATTTGAATAAGTGCAATCTCATCCCTTTCTCATTCTTATCGCATCCTTCCTTTATTATTCCATAGTTACTAGATCCACT
>ML532896.1:113375-192281 GCA_005239535.1 Nicotiana rustica
TCCATATTCCCCCCCTTTAGGGGAGTACTAAGAGTTGGAGCTATGATGACCTACCTACTGATGTTTTGCCTCTTCAACTTTGGCGTCCTTTCACGTCATCAATGACCCTTACTCGCCTTGAGATAATCCTTCTGTAACAAGGATAACAAATTTCACACTTGGTATAACTGGCACATATAGTCCCTTAAGGTTAACTTTGCTCATATTGCTTGCTTTAGGGAAGTGTCTTCTCGAATGACCATTTTATGAATTTCTCATGAATTTTCTTCTTTTGTCCATTCTATTTACGCAGGGGGAAAATCTGAAATTCTAATGATACTGACTATTATCAAATCATTCAGTCCTTAATTCACATTTAGTTATTACGTTTACCTGCCCAACTGATTTGTATTACTTTGGGGGTCTAACTTTTCCTTTTGCTCACGAACTTGTTTCTCGAAATGAGGATATGACTTTATGGCCTATACACTTTTGTTGTCTCAAGGCATGTCACTTCCTGTCTTTTCCTTCCCTTGACTACAAACTCTGTAATACTGTCATTTTTTTATCTACCATTGTCATCCATGTATCACATCTTACTCACAATTGATTCATTAACTCTCTTCTTATTTTCCTGCTAACATTTCTATCTATCACTTTATTCTGAAAACTTATCGACAAGATATTCTTTTGCTTTTTAGCTCCCTTTTAATCCATCAACTGGTCCTTCGGGTTGCTTAACATTATCTCTCTACTAGGGACGTGAGTCATACTAAGATGATATTTATCCTTTCGAGGCTTCCAGTGCCTATCTTTGTATTACTCATATCTAGTTGTACTATTTTATAGTGCACCACCGAGGTGTCTCACAAGGAGATTAGCAATTTATCCTTCAGAAATGTCAACTAATACAAACAACTCATCCACCATTTTGATTACTCTAATCCTAATAGGATTCTGATATCCCGCCCTTTTCTTAAACCATATATATTAGCTCCCATAAGGCGTAACCTTTATCCGTATGGCCAATTGTACATACCTTTGTTACTGTTGAAGGTAACTCAAAAGGCTTATATTCCTCTGCCTGAGTTGTAAATACTGTTATTCCTCATTAACTAGGCGCCTCATACCCTTCTTCAACTTGTTTCTTTGGCTTGTTGAAATTTGTATCTATCTTCGGAATCTCTCATTTCTTTTCACCATAAGGGTGGATAGATATCCTTGCCTTAAGGCTCCTTATTAAGAGGCTTACACGTCTTAATACACACATGATCTACTGTAGACCTTGCATTTACTCATCGTAAACATCATCAAAAATCGAGTCACTATGAATCAACTCTTTCATTGCCACA
Organism: Nicotiana rustica; assembly: GCA_005239535.1. Taxonomy (NCBI): domain Eukaryota; kingdom Viridiplantae; phylum Streptophyta; class Magnoliopsida; order Solanales; family Solanaceae; genus Nicotiana; species Nicotiana rustica. The sequence goes on from ML532896.1 coordinate 114,707, forward strand.
TTCAACCTCTTACCAACTGTAGGTATCATCTTAATACGAATGAAATAGAAGCTAGGACAATACGGGTTGAGCGATAATACCCGATATTTATGGACTAGTATCATACAAGGTACCATATGACCACGGTATATGATATTTTCACGACCCAAACTGATCGGCCACGATGGGCGCCCGGTACCTTACTCAACCGAGTACCAACATAACGTATCTTTCTTATTACATTATCATACACTCGTGACATACGGGCCTAATGGGCCAACATAATTATTTATAAACTCTAAACATAGTCTGACAAGGCCAATACAAGTATTCGTATACATGACATCTGTCTACAAGCCTCTAAGGGTATATAAGTATCATAAAGGACGGGACTGATCCCCGCCATACCAATAAATATATGTCCTAATTATACTAACCAAATCAGCAACTCTGGAGCAAATGGAGCGCACCCACATCTTCCGCTGAACTTATAACCTACTTGGAGAGATCTCGACCTGTTTATCAGGACCTGCGGGCATGAAACGTAGCGTCCCCGGGCAAAAGGGACGTCAATACGAATAATGTATCGAGTATGTAAGGCACACAAATAAGTACATAACCGACATGGAAGTAATATAGAGTAACTGACTCAACCTGTAAGTCTGGATAACTCTGTAAATCATGAAACACGTATAATGTCATGCATATGCGTATGAATGTCATGTCGTGCATAGGTACATATTTCATAACATCATCAGGCCTCTGAGGGCATCCCATCATATTATCTCAGCCACTGTGGGAAAATCATCAACGTATACCAGCTGATCAGGTGGTGGTGCGTATATAACGCCATAATATTTCCCATATCCCATATACATATATAAACATACATATATACGCGTATATAACACCGTCTGAGTCATGTGTAAATGTACATGTATATGCATGAAATGCATAAGAAATATGTCAATAAGATTTTCTCAGAATGCCATAAAAATCAATATGCCTTTCGGATAAACATTATCAAATACGTATTTTTTTGGGACCCATGAACAGAAAATAATAATATTTCACATGGGGAATCAAGAATATAGACAACCCTAGTATTTCTATGAATAGAGTAATTTAAGGAGACTGTGCATTTGCTCGTTTCTTTTGTGTCATATATATCATGCCAAAAAGAAAGTAGGGATAGCCTTAACATACCTGAGTCGATTCTCTTGACAATCCCTCTAACACACGTCTTTGATGATCTTCATCATGCTTTATCCAGCTCCAATAATTTATAATTAAGTTGAAGCGGAAGAGATGAAAACCTTCGAATATATAGTATCCTATGGAAACAGACCTCAACATTATGTTGACGTCCACTTGGATTGATATATAATACGTTCACTTTCACTGAATGGGAATACTTTTTCGGATTCTTTAGCCCTGATAAGCCTGGATTTGAACTCTCTCACAAATGACTTTAGTTCCTGGCTTAGATCCAGGAGAATGAAGTCTTATAATCAATGAAGACTAAAATTCAACTCTTACAGTGTTTGTAGTTTTGTACGTAAGTGTCATTGCAAATGACACTTAGATGCCACCTTTCTAATTGTGATATGAGTCATTCCAATTGCATGGACGGCTGCCACCTCATGTTTCTTTTAATACGTATCCAATATATCTCCAATTAATTAGGTAATGTCCTGTTATCCGGTAATTAACCAATTCCCCGCATAATTAAGAATTATCTCAACTTACTTAAAATACTATTCTCTTTTAACATACCTTGTAGACCTTACTAGCATGGTCATATATTACCTTGTATGACACTAGTCCATAAATATCGAGTATTAAAGCTCGACCCGTATTTTATCCCAATATGCCAAACTTGGACGAAAAATTCATTTTCTTTGACTTGCTTCCCCTCTCAACTTCACGAATTTACTCATATTTTGTTTAAAATAGCATAATCCATATAATGTCCAAATAATCTCTTTCCTTGGACTAATGTCAATTACCTTACGAAAAATTCAACATACAATATTACAGGGTGCAGCATCGTCGTAATTTAATACTGCGAGACGTAATATCGACGTAATATTGCGGGGCGTAACATATACATAAAGTATATTAAAAATTAGTAAAATTTTAAGTAATTTGAGATATTTTTTTAAATTATGCGGGTAATTGATTAATTACCGGATAACGAGGCATTACCTAATTAACTAATAAGTAGATAAAAATTAATAAATTCCACCCTCCAAAAACGTGGCAGCTAGCCATATTTTTAAGCTAGGACTCTTAGTAGATCTTCATTAGGTGGCAACCTAAAACACTAATGAAGAGGCACTTCACAATTTGAATACAAGACTTGAAAACTAATTGCTAAGTACATTTTGAATAAAAAAGGACTCCATATCAGAATGATTCATATATTGAATTCAACCATTCATAATGTTCTGTTAGCAATTCGTAAGTAGGTCTGCACCTTAGCCAAAATTGCTTAGAAAAATCCTACAAAGTTACGTCATAAAAAAATGAAATGTAAATCTTGCTTCCTCATTTACAATATCCAATAGCGGAACGCTAAGCTCCATCCAAATAGAGGCTTCCAACGAAATTCTTGCAAATAATTCGAACGAGAATTTTTAGAACCGTAGCAACGTAAAATTTTGCGGTTCTAAAGCAGTACGGATTTTTTTTCGAGAATATTATACGAATTTTTTCCTACTACGGGTATGTTAAGGCTATCTCTTCCTTCTTTTTGGCATGATTCAAATTTTATAGAAGAAATGAGCAAACACGCGGTTTCCATAAATTACTATATTCATAGAAATACTAGGGGTGTCTATCTTCTTGATTCCGAATGTGAATTATTATCTTCTGTTCATGGGTCCCAGAAAAATACGTATTTGATAAAGTTTATCCGAAATGTATATTTTTTTGATGGAATTCAAAGAAAATCTTAGTAATGTATTTCTTATACATTTCATGCATTTATACATATACATTGACCCTTTAACATATGGCGTTATATACGCATATATATGTATGTTATATTTATATGGGATATGGGAAAAGGTTACGACATTATATAGGCACCACCACCTGATCAGTTGGTATATGTTGCCTACTATGGCTGAGACGATATGATGGGATGCCCTGGGTGGCTTGATAATGTTATGTACACTTATACCTATGCATGACACGAAATTTATATGCACGTGCATGGCATTATAAATGTTTCAGAACTTACAAAGTTATTCAGATTTACAGATGGATTTCTTTATCCTATGTTTCATCTATGTCTTTTACGTATTGATTTAATGCCTTACATACTCAGTACATTTTTCGTACTAACGCCCTATTTCACAGGGCCTTTGTTTCATGCCTGTAGGTGCAGGTAGGCAAGCTGACAATCCCCCCTCCTTAGGATCCTTGATCAGCGAGGGTTGGAGTGCTCCACTGATCCAGAACTGCTTTTGATTTTGGTACGATATGCTTGTATATATATGTATGGATATGACGTGGCTCAGTCCCGTCGTTGTACATTTGTATTTCTTTTAGAGGTCTGTAGATAGTTATGTATAGTTGGATAGTATGTGGTCTTGTCGTCTTTCAGTTATGGGTACATAGTTTTCTATAGCTAAATGCTCGCCCACTGTACTCCGGCTATATATATGTACATATACCCTTTGGACCGGTTTCCTTCATGTATGTTATTCTCGTAATTCAGCAGATGTGAATCAGGTTTATAGCTTAGACACATGCTTAGGTGTGTTTGAGAGGTAGGACTCGGGCACTGTCGCGTCTCATCGGTTTGGGTCATGACATCACTATTCACAAAATCATCAGAGCAGAATACTATTGGGATAGTATGGAAAAGGAAACTAAGGAGTTTGTTCGGAAATGTGATTGGTGTCAAAGGTATGCACCAATGATCCACTAGCCCGGAGAACAACTTCATTTAATCCTATCCCCATGGCCATTTATGAAATGGTGTATGGATATCGTCGGCCCTCTGCCATCGGCCCCAGGTAAAGCTAAATTCATTATATTTATGACTAATTCTCTAAATTGGTTGAAGCACAAGCCTTCAAGAAAGTCAGAGAAAAAAAGTTATAAGACTTCATCTGGTATCACATCATATGTCGATTCGGGATACCTGCTGAGATTGTATGCAGCAATGAAAAGCAATTCATCAGCATCAAGGTAACAAAGTTTCTCGGTGGTCACAAAATAAAGAGAATATTATCGACACCATATCATCCTAGCGGAAATGGGCAAGACGAATCGACGAACAAAACCATCATTCAGAATCAGAAGAAAAGATTGAATGACACCAAGGGAAAATGGAGAGAAATTCTACTCGAATTCCTTCAGGCATATCAAACGACTTCAAAGTCCAGTACGGGGGAAACACCTTTCTCCTTAGTATACGGCTTTGAAGCCTTGATTCCATTTGAAGTCAGGGAACTCAGCGTAAGATTTTGATACACAACGGAAGATTCAAATCACGAGGCTATAAATACTAGCCTCGAACTATTAGATGAAAAAAGAGAAGCCGCCCTCGTCTTAATGATCGCGCAAAAACAACGAATCGAAAGGTATTATAATCGAAGGACCAACCTTCGCCACTTCAGAATTAGGGAGTTGGTCCTGAGGAAAGTCACTATCAACACTCGAAACCCTAATGAAGGAAAACTCGGACCTAATTGGGAAGGACCCTATCAAGTCCTCGATATCATAGGAAAGGGATCTTACAATCTAGGCACGATAAACGGCGAGCAACTACCAAACAATTGGAACATCTCACTCCTCAAACGATATTACTGTTAAGGTATGACCTTCTCCTTTTCATTTATATTTTACGCTTACTTCTTTTCATGCGTTCGAGCAAAAAATATCAGAGTTATGATCCATCAAGGAGATATTAGGCCCCTAAAGCACGTGTTGCACTCTTTTTCCCTTCGGCCGATTTTTATCCCAAATGGGTTTTTCCGGTAAAGTTTTAAACGAGGCAACCATCGTTCATGCTGACTTAGAGTATCCAAGGTATCCTTACATTCAACCTTGAATATTGGGGGGCATCACCCTCGGATGATTTAGTTTCAAGGAAAAATACTTCATGTTAGAAGGGCCTCGATAGGAAAACTTTGTAATTGCCAAACGGTCGAATGAACTATGTCCATATAGATTGGTCGAGCCCAATGGAAAAACATGTATGCATGTATGAAATATTCAAAGAAGTCCTTTTCCTTATCAAATATCTTGTGCTTCAACAAAAAACTTTTACTTTACAAGTTCCATAATCATGATCGACCTCAAACGATCGACCCTGTGCTCGGAGACAGCCAAATCAACATGTTTGAATTATCTAAACTCAAAACCATAAGACCTCAAAGAGGCATCCTTCGATATATAGGCCAATGCCATCATTCTCGGGGACAAGTTCAAATTTTTATCGGGAAATAAGCCCAAGATACATACACAAAGGTTACATCCAAATTAACGCGGCTCGAAGACGTCTGAATCCCGCAATAAAAACAGGCTTTCGAATTCTTTGAAAACCGATTAAAAAAGGCTACACTCGGCAAAATAACTAAAGGGCTTCGATAATATCAGCCCTCGAAAAAACCTTAAGAGGTATCATATTGTTCAAATAAAAAATTTTGGTAAGGCACAAAAGGTAAATGGATTTCGATCAATATCAAACCCTCAAAAAACCCAGTGGGTAAAAAATACATACTAAGGCATAATAAAATTTTACAAAGTCTTTAAGCCGAAAGAGGGAAAAATCCATTATTTTATGCCAATATCGGCTTGATTCAAAGAGCCTAAGGACCAATACACTTTGATTTTAAAAACACGTTCTCACTCGATTCGAGCCTAAGGGTTCCACTATCTCGAGATTCGAATAAAACATACTCGACTACAGATTTTACGGTTCAACACAAACCTAACGGTTCTATTGCTTCGGGTTCAAGTTTTACTCGAACTTAACTACAAAAGTAGTATTATTATGAGTTCGATCAAGTCATCCAAAACCAAAGTCTGAAACATATTGTTCAAGGGATAAAAGTGTGCTAAAAGTTTACAAGGCACAAAGCAAGTTTGAAGACAAAATTTAAGAAGGAATTCAAAGGGAAAATCTCTTTATATATATGTTTAAAAAATATGTACAAACGACCGACAAAGGTATTACAAAAACAAAAAGAGAAAAAGAAAAATAAAATCCTAACTATGCTCGGGGTTGACTTCTTCCTCGGGTCAAGCTTCTTCTTTGGGCCCCTCGCCATTATCGGACCCGCCTTCATCATAATCGTCATCATCGGAGGGAGCAAGAATCTTGACATCATATTCAAGCAACTTTGCCTACGCTATCTCCTCAGAAACGTCAAAACCTCGAGCATGGATTTCCTAGAGAGTCATCCATCAAGATTGGGTCTTGGAAAGGTCGGCAGCCCGTTGAGCTTGATAAAGGGCCTCCCTTAACTGTGCTTGAGCGTCCTCGGCATCAACCAGATACATGGCCACCGATTTATCGGTCGCAGTCTTCGCCTTTTCGGCCTCAGTTTGGGCCTTAGCAAGTTCGGCCTCGAGCTCCTCGATTCTTTTGGCCTGAGCCGAGCTCTTCTTCCTATAACTGCGAAGTTGAGATTTGGCCAATGAAATTTGGGTCGAGGAATCCTCTTTCTCCACCACAAGGCGGTCCATGCCTTCTTTCCACCGATGACAGTCAGCTTTAACTTGATCGACTTCGCCCCCGGAACAACTCGATCTTCTTAATCTTTTTCTGTAACTGAGACATCCAAATGTTAGCCTCCACCATTGAATCATGTCCGTATTTTTCAAAAGGACAGTAACCTGCTCGTTCAGCTCGGCCTCCTCATCATGAGCCTTGGCCAATTCCGCCCAAAGGTCCCTGAGCTCTTCATCCTTTTCCCCCAAAGGAGCTTGAGAGCATTTCTCTCCTCCAAAGTCTTCAGGAGCTCGTCCTCACATTGGATCAGATCGGCTCAAGACTTGCAAAAAGCCTATATGAGAAGAAAATAATTTAGGCTAAGGAAGGAAAGGAAAAAGAGAATTACAACAATTAATACTTACTCGAGATAGAAGACGATTGGCCTCTTCAAAGAGGGTGTACGCATAGTTAAGGTTAGAGGCATCATCGACTCCACCTATGTCGGGGGTCCTCATGGCCCAAGCCTCTCTTGTGGACTCTTTAGAGTAAGTCGGTAGATAAGGAGAATGACCTGCTATCATTTCCCCGAGCGAGTCACTCGGGGCACTCTGATTGGTTCTCGGGGTCTCAGAACCGGCCCCTCCGGTATGTTCATTGATGGTCGAGGGACAATATCGACCTCAGCCGATTTGGGGCCTTCACCCAAACTTTTCTTCGAAGCCTCTTCATCGTGAGGCTGTATCTCGACAACCGCCTCCGATTTTGAAGGCTTGGCGACCTCGGCGCTCTTCCTTGGTCGAATCACCAACGTCGAGTCATCACCCTCCTCTTCTTCTTCTTCCCTCAGCCTTTGGACTACGTCTATGGTGAGAGGAATGCTTTTCCTCCTTTTTCTTAGAGCTGTGGCCTTTTTAAATTCGAGGTCTTCAGACGACGAGACCCCCTTTCTCTTATTATCATTCCCCGGTTTCGAAACTGGGGACTTTGTCTCTTCCTCGCCGCTCGAGGGCCTCAAAACCTCATCCTTATTCAGGCCTGCAAAAAGGGAAACTTGGTGAGAAAAAGAAGTATTTTTGGCACCTTGGAATAAGGAAGAAAAATTCACCATGATTATGTGCCTCCCAACAGCGCTCGACATTAGAGGAAGTCGAGGCCAAATTCTGAACCTAGTCCTCGAGGTCAGGGATCGTTCGAGGCATCCAGGCAACCGCTGCATGAAAAAAAAAGATGTTAGATTAAGCAAATATATGAACATAGAAATTGATGAGTGAAAAGTTCCTTACGCTCGGGGTTCCCCTTCTCATGGAATGGAATTTCTTTCTTTGGCATGAGGTCACAGGTCCTCACCCGAACAAACCGTCTCATCCAACCCTGATTCTTGTCCTCGTTGATACTCGAGAACAAAGCTTTGGTAGCTTGACATTGAATCCTAATCAACCCTCGAAATAATCGGGGTCGATAGAGTCTCATGAGATGGTTGAGGGTGAACGACAACCCCTCGATTTTGCTAGAGAAGAATCAGGTCATGATTAAGATTGGCTAGAAAGAGATATGAACTTGGCCGAGGGTCACCTGGTACCTCTTGCAGAAAGAAATGATGGCTGGGTCGAGGGGACCCAACGTGAAGGGTTAAGTGTAAACACTTAGAAACCCCTCCACGTGGGTGGTAATACTCTCTTCAGGGGCAGGGCTCTGTACAATAACTTCATCCTCCCAGTTTCAGTCCATTTTTACCACCTCGAGGTGTCCCACCTTTATTGAGCATATGTATCTGGACACGTGCTTACATCGGTCAAGGACTGATAGGGGGTTCTCAACTTTAAAATCGGCATTCAAAACGCATGGGCAGGGAACATACTCGCTAGGTTGTGATTCCTCCAATTTTTTGTCACCGGATGGTTGGGAAGATTAGGATGAGACTTTATCCTTTTGCGGAACGGTTTTCGAAGTTTTCGCCATTGATTCAAGTAGAAGGAAGAGGAAAGAGTCGAAATTTTGTGGTTTGAAACTAGCAAGGTCGGCTCAAAGAGTGATGAAGGACAAGAGATGGAGAGAGTTTAAAACATAGAAGGATTGATGAGAATGGAATTAAAAATTTTGATTAAACAAAAAAGTCCATATTTATAGAACTACGGTGACGGTTCGACGGAGCTAGTAGTTGACCGCCCACTAGCGCGCATTAATGACTTGGGGAACTATACCGACTAGACTTTTTGGTCACCTCCGTCACTTATGTCATGGAGATGACATCATTGTTTATCAAGGTCATGAGAAAATCGAGGCTCAAGTCATTTCATATCATTTTATTTTAAGAAACGAGGGGCCTATCTGTATACGGTAGAAATCGGGGCTACCCTATTTCAGTATTTGGTCGAGATAGAAATGTCATGTCGAAGAGCAAGGACGTCGAGTTCGAAATTGAAGCCTCTTTTCAGATCAAGGTCGACATCAATCGAGGCGAGAAAGAGAAAGATTCCGAGTAACATCGGCATAGCTTTATAATGCAAAGGGAGAGATATCCGTGATTGGTCGAGGATAGTTGCGTGAATCTTGGAAAAGATCAATCTACGAAAGTTAATCAGTTGTTAATATGATTTCCTACTATAATTAGAAGTGTACCTTAATTAGGAATCCTCTATTATATAAAGAGGAATTCTATTCATTTGTAACCATCATTGCTCACTGAGGAAAATATATACATTCATTTCTTTCTTGCTTGCTACTTTACTTACTGTTCATCTGAGTTGCCTTATTCTTCATTGTTCATACTACATCACCTTGAGTTTACTTTAGTTCGAGGTTGAGGCTTAGCTTATATACTGGTTTTATTTATTTTATAGTCTAATTTGTCTATTTATTTTCTCGTTTATCGATTAGTATAGGACGGAATGACATATCCTTAAAACCACAATATAAATTTAATTGTTATCCAAATTTTAGAGTATACATATCTATATATATATATATATATATAGATATATATTAAAGGTAATGGAGAACCCCATTCGTTAGGTAAGAAGAGGGGCTAAATGCAAGTTCCAAAAAATAAACAAACTTTCTAAGCTCAGACACGCTGCTCTGTGTATTTACATTTTTGATCCATTATCTTCTTGAACATAAAGGCATCTGACACAAGACGATAAAATAAAACTGAAAAAAACCAACAGGAGAGTCAAATGACTTCTATCGTACTCCAACAGTATCACAAAAATAAATTATTGCAATGATTATTGATGTTTTATACTTCAATACCACACAAGATGGGTGATTTATGTTGTGCCTAATTTTCGCGTGCACTGGTTTATCAAAGGGCGTGATTCTTCTATGGGTTCCTTAAACTACAGTTGTTGAATAATTAATGAGAAAGTAAAGAACACAAGAAGCTTTACATGGAAAACACACGACTCAAACGGTGAAAAAACCCATGACCTACTACCTAGTAGGCTTTTCCCCAAACACTTCACTATAAATCTGAGCCAAAATCAAAGTTTACAAACTCTTACAAACCTAAGGATTAACTCTAACCCTTATAGCAACACGCCACAGGTTGTTGCAGCTACTTCAAGTTAACTCTAACTTGAAAGATACCACTCAAGTACCAAGTACAAATGCTTCTAAGGAAAGGTGAAATGTGTAACTCAAAAGCACCTACCTTTATTGAACTAGAATTAAAGAAAGCCAAAAAAAATGCATTGAATCTTATATAGCTTCAGGTTCACACCGTTGAATCCCACACAAATTGCTCACAAAATGCCTGCTATTTTTCTATCAATTCTGCTTAACTTTAATATGTGTGCGTCACTTGTAAAAGAAAATCAAATGATATTTATAGAGTTAGTAAAAGAAGCATTAACTAGAGGTCTAATGCTTTAGTCTTCCTTGGTGGAAGACTTCTATTTATCTTTAACTTCTAACTTTTTCCTTATTCTGGATAGAGATCAAATATGCAATCTTTTCGTTCAGGGATTATCATAAATAACCACTTATACTTATCCCTTGCACGTGCAAGCCTTTTGCTTGATTCTAACTATAACCTGTGTAGAGTGTCTATGGACCTGGTCTATGAATGTGTTACTTTGTCAACCATCAAAATCTAAACCGCTCAGCTAAATAAATTCTCCTTTCTATGATGATAAGGTGTGTTCTTTTCAGAAGCATGCAACTTTCTTCAACTCTGCTTAACATCAGATGCACTGTCAGAACACTTTTCATTTAAAAATCACAAATCATCAAGGACCAGGTTCATTAGGTTATAAACATCATAGTCCAAAGAAAATTACACCTTATCTCCCCCCTTTTTCCATCACGAAAAGTTGCGTAATTAAGTTAAGTAACCAAATTTTAACAAATATTACTCATGGAAAATGGGGCCACGTCAAATGCAATCATGGATTCAAATTTTTCTCTTTTTCAGCCTAAGGATATTAGCCATCTAATAAATATCAACATCAAACATGTAACGATTCGACCGGTTGTTTTGCTTTATCGGACCCTGTTTCCATAAATGAAACTTCCCATAGCGACTTATTATGATTTATGACTTGCAGGGACTAGTGGTCCGGGATTCAGAGGTGTTTAGAGTGCTATAGGAACATTTGGTTCCTTAAGGTTGGCCTTTAAGGCCAAGTTAGAATTCGGTCAATATTTTGGGTAGACGACCTCGGAATCGAGTTTCGTCGGTTCCAGTAGCTTCGTATGATGATTTCGGACCTGGGCATATGTTCGAAATGGGTTTCTGATAACCCGGGGGCATTTCGGCACCAAATATTGAAATACGAAAATCCTTAAGTTCCTATTTTGGTTTGGGACGTATTTTTGTGTTATCGAGGTCCGAACGGAATACCAAGACCGGGAATAGTTCCGTTTTGTCATTTATGACTTGCCTGCAAAATTTGGTGTCATTCCGAGAAATATAGGTTGGTTCGGCGCGTTGTTAGCGAAGTCTAGAAAACATAAAGTTCCTAAGTTTGGTTCTTGAGGTTTTGAGGTGTGATTTTGAGTTTTAGCGTTGTTTTGGGTGTTCCAAAGGCTCGAGTGAGTCCGTATCATGATTACTTGTTGGTATATTTCGATGGGGTCTCGGGTGGGCCCAAGTGCCTCCCGGACACCACAGGAGGCCAAAAACCAACTGAAGTAGCTGCTGGTGCACCTGTTCTTGTGTGACCGCAGGTGCGGTTGACCAGTCGCAGGTGCGGGACCACTCATGCGGTCCCAGCCTTGCAGGTGCGACCCCCTAGGGGTCTGGCCATTTTTTACAGGTGCGGACAGAGTTCCGTAGGTGCGGTATCCACTCTGCAGGTGCGGGTCCAGACTCCCCAGTCTATTTCTGCAGGAGCGAGCCTTTTCTAGCAGGTGCGGTCCTCGAGCCGCAGGTGCGGAAACATTGTTCAGACAGTGCGTTTTTATATACGGGTTTTAATTCATTTTTCTCATCTTCTTCTTCTTCCTTGGGGGCGATTTCCACCATTTTTGAGGGGAAAACGACTTGGTTATTGAAGGTAAGTAAATCTCACTCTAATATTGGCTTCATGCATGAATTTCTAGTTAAGTTTAATCACATAATTAGTGAAAAATAAAGAATTGGGTAGTAACCTAGTACTTTCGATAATTTACCCGCAAATTAGCTGTGAAATCAAGTAAAAATCATATATTAATGATCCTTAGGCTTTGGATGAGCGTTTCCTTCAAGAATTATTGCAATCCGAGCATGTGGGCCCGGGGTCGGATTTTAGATTTTCTTCAAGAATGGTGAATTTGGGCTAAGTAATAGGACAATTCCATACTTTGAATATAAATTAATGTATTTGTGTAACATTTGGCTAGTTTTGAGTCCTCGGGTGTAGAGTTCGGAGTTTCGAGCACGTTCTCGGTCCGGGGAGTAAATTCGACGCAAGGTGAGTCTCCTTTCTAACCTTGTAAGGGGGAATTGTCCCCCTAGGTGATTAAATGCTATATGTTATAATTTGTGGGGGCTAAGTACGTACAAAGTGATGAGAGTCCGTACGTAGCGACCATTATTATTATGCCCGGGTAGTTAGGCCCACAACATGTACTTGATATGAACTATATGCTTAATGAATTAACGTTACATGTTGCTTATTTCCCCGAAGTTAAGGAATTTGAGGAAAACATGTAAGAATTGTTCACTGAAGAGTATTCTCTTTTAAAAGGAATAATGTGTGTGCATGTGACCGCTTCGCAATTTACATTGCGCGAGCGGAGTGTGATTTCCCCCACTCTTATGGGAACGGGTTGTACGCCACGGCGGATTGAGAGATGCACTTTTGGTATGAGCCATTATATCCTCGACAGTGCATAGATGTGAGTACTTTGTGGAGAGGTGCACTTTTGGTACGGGCCGTTCGATCCTCGGCAGTGCACGGACATGACTATCTTATGACTCCGGCCGGTTGTCCTTACCCTGCATGCATATGATTTATTTGTTATGAAAGTCATAGATATTGATCTGACAAATATTTTGGGAATAGTGAAGTGGTAATTGTTTATTTATGCCCATTATTCTTCCTGGGTTTCAGTACCTTACATATATACTTGTTGCTTCACTATCTTTACATGCCTACCGTTTCAATTATATTCTGTTATATTATACTGTTGGACCTTAGTGAGTGTCATGTGGACCTCTCGTCACTACCTCTTTGAGGTTACGCGGGATACTCACTGGGTACATATATATTTATGTACTCATGCTGCACTTCTGTACTTAATTGTACATGTTCTCAGGCTGGTGCTTCTGGTTATCCGAACGGAGCTTGACTTATATTCCGGACCTGACTACACGGTGAGCTGCCTCCCTTGGGGATTCTCAGCAGTACTATGGAGTTATCTTTTGTTTATTATTGTCTACTTCTTTCAGACAGTAGTACAGTTTGTATCATCTTTTGTATATTCTACTAGTTCACTTGTTGACTTATGACACTAGTTCCTGGCACACACATAGTAGACTCTTTATTTTGGGACTGTATATATATTCGTTCATGATCACTGTGGCTATATTTACTTAAGTTGGTTAATATTTCCGCTTTTATTTAAATAATCTAAGCTTAAAATTTTAGGAATATGTGGGGTTGGTATGTCAAATAAGGAAAATCTCACTAGTAAACAATTGTTGGCTTGCCTGACTCCGATGTTAGGCGCCATCACGACCTGTGTTGGATTGTGGGTCGTGACAAAAAAATTGATAAGATCATACCCCAAATCATAATAAGAAGTAAAAAAATAACCATGAGCAAAAAAAAGCAGAAAAATCTTGCTCGGGTCATAGAAATGGACTGGTTACAACTGGGCTAGGAAGGGTACATGAATGGAAAGAACTAGGTTCTTTGTTCTTGGTTTGAAAAGGATTCAGCATAACCTGAAGAATGCCATCATTCTTCTCCTTCTCATTTTCATGCTCAGACTTGAGAGAATCTCTCTCATATTCCACTTCAACCAACCGTTTCTTCAGACTTTCAATCTCAACATCCTTAGCCGCACCCCCTACTCTAATGCTCTAATCTTGCTGTACTTAATTACCCTCTTGTATGAACCAAGTTCTTTGGGTGTAATTTGGACTTGGTAGTCACAATCAGTCAAAGTTACGGCCCTAAGGTAATCTTTACTAGTCATACATCCCATTTCTTGAGAGGAACATTGAAGGAGGCAAACACAATAATCAGGATAAATCCATAGAATGACATGAGTCTTAGTTCCACAAACAATATGAAGAAGTTGGATTATTGAACCATGGCCAGTTAATCTGCTTCCCACTATGCATGCATTCCATAAGAACCAGGTCCATGAAGGTAGCCACATGCCTTATTTCCTGCCTGGGCAGAACCACGTTGTTCACAAACTCAAAAAGCATCTTCTGGGAGGTCTTCATCTCACTTTTATACAACTCTGCATTCTTGCTCCAAGTTATTATCAGCAAATTTCTTGATGGTAACCAGTAAGGTGGAAATGTCATCTAGGGTGGGCCATTTTAACTTTGTATAATAATAATTATACCCCTCAACATGTTTACCTTGAATCTCCCCAAGCTTTTTATCATCAAAGCTTATTTTCACTCCTTTCACCTCACTAGTGACCCTTCCATTTTTCACCTCACTCTTTGTAAAAAATTCCCCATTTTGTGCCATGGCCAACCTTCCTTCCAACTGAAAGACCATGTTCTTACATACTTGTAACTCTAATTTTTCTAGCAGCAAAACCATTTCTTCTTCCTTCACATTACGAAGAAGCATACCCTTCAAAATGGTCTTTTTCTGGAACTTTACCAGGTTATCTTTCTCCTCGTCAGTCTCTTCTTCACTTTCTTCCTCTACTACTTGAACTTTCTTGACTTTTCTGGCAAACCTAGTTCTTTTGGACAAGACATAGTCTTGTGCCTCAACATCCTTTTATTGATATTTCTTCTGAGAAGTCTTTATTTTCTTGCACTGGGAGTGGGTACTTCCGCCTCTCTGTCTCATTCCCATCATGAAAGACCAGGTTCATCTTCTCTATCTGAATTTCCTCACTCGCTTCTCCAACTTTCTTCTTCCCCTTGATAACATCCTTCTTGGCACTCTCAGCTAAGGCATTTTTCAAGTTGGCCTCACTCTAGTTCTTTTGGATTCTTGTATTTCTTCCTCTTGTAGGAGGATGCTCTTCAGGGATAAAAGTGGAAGCCTTTTTGTTCTTGACATCCTTAGCCTTTATAAGGGTTTTAAGACCAAAAATCTTCTTGTTTTTAGGATTGTAGCCGTCCGACACAATCTGCAGGAAATCATGAAGGGTTTCTTTCCTAAAAGGAACATGTTTTTGGAACCATTTTCACAGCTTCACCAACCCTTCAGTTTCAGTAGTGTCACCAGATCCACTACCCTCTTCCAAAGCCTCCCTTTCAAGATTTCCTTCCTTATAAGCACTCCCCTCACTCCATATAACCATTGCCTCTGTTTCATCATCCAACCTAATACGACTGGGTGAAGTAGATCTAGTGACTCGTTGTTCTTCCCTTTCCCTCACATCTGCCTCAATACCCTCAATCTTTTTTATTTTCCTTTTTTTTCACTTTTACCACCAATATTTTCAATATCAATACCTCAAGTTTCTACACCAGCAATAGAACCAACCAACACAAATCGATTGTCAAGATTTTCTGTAATTTACGAATTAAATATAATATTTTAACCTAGAAATTACCAGTTCAGTTTCAGATGAAATTGTTCCTTCCCCCTCAGTTGTAGACTAGAAAGAATAATTAGAATTTTGTGTCTCTTCTAATCGACTAGCCTTTAATTTCTCATTTGACTTCTTGGCTTGTTCTCTTCTTTCTACTGTTTTGCATGCCATCATTTTCACATCCTTTTTTTGTGGGTTTTTTGTGGCTGAAGGTGTGGACGAGGGTTCTTTGGGTGTTGAAGAAGGACTTTTAGGGTTCTAGGGTTTCTCAAGTGTGTTATCTATTTGATAAGTTTGGATACTCAAAAGAATTTGGGAGACTTAGAATATTGAAAATTTTGATCTTTAGAAAATTTGAGATAAAGGAAAGGGGTAAGGTCAGATCAATTTAAAGAGGGAAAGTTTGAGTGTCTAACAATAAATTTTTGGTGTGTAGAAGCCTTTTCTCATTGGGAATTTCAGTTTGAAGAGGCGTTAGACTCTTCCCCAAAACGTTCGGCAATTATGGCACGTGGGTCTTGTGGTGAAACTTGTTTGTTTGTTATTGATTGGTTTTAAAGATTTGTGTAATGTGGGACTTATTTTTTCAGATCATGATATCAGCAGTTATTTCAACTAATGCGGAGTGTAAAATACATACCTTATAATCTCAATGAAACAAGTTGTCAATGAAAGTTCCCTTGTGTTAGACTGAAATTTTCAAGAAAGTAATGGTAATATCATTAGACATCTTAGTACATGTCACAAAAGTATACTAATAAAAGTATGAGACTGAGCAGTATCTAATCTAATTATTTATAGAATTCACAAATTGACTAACCAATCATTTAGTTAGAACTGGTTTCTCTTAGGTGATCTTAATAATCTCTAATTCTAACATGTTCTTTTCAAAATGATCCCTATTCGTGGCTTTTGTGAAGATGTTAGAAATATGCTTATTAGTAGCATTGAATACCACAGAGATCAACCCCTTCTCAAAAATATCCCGTAGAAAATGATGCCCAACATTTATGTACTTGGTTCTTTGGTAATGGACCGGGTTCATGGTCATACTGATTGCGCGTGTACTTTCATAAAAGATAGAGATACAAACTACATCAATTCCAAAGTCCATTAATTACTACTTAATACACAACAATTGAGCATAACATGGGGCAGCAACCACGTACTCTGCTTCTGTCGTGGATAAGGCCACATAATTTGTTTTTTGGTAGCCCGAGATACAATACATGAGCCAATAAAATGTGCTAAGCTGAAGTACTCTTTCTATCCATAATAAAACCTGCATAATCAACATTAGCATATCCCACTAAATAGAAATTACTACCTTTTGGATACCATGAACAAAGACTAGTTGTGCCTTTTATGTATCTCAAGATCTTCTTGACTGCCTTCAAGTGAAACTCCTTTAGATTTTCCTGATACCTAGCACAAAGTTCTATAATGAAAATAATGCCAGGTCTACTAGTAGTGATATATAACAAAGAGCCAATCATTTTCCTATACATTTTCTGATCAACAGATGAACCATGTTCATACAAATCCAATTTTGTAGATGTTTCTATAGGAGTTGCTATAGGAGTATCAATTTCTTTAGACCCTTCCATATTAAGCCTTTCGAGCAACTCTTTGACATACTTTTGCTGATGGATCATAGTTCCATTTGAAGTGTGTTTACTTTTTAAGGCTAAAAAGAAATTAAGCTGGCCCATTATACTCATTCCAAATTCACCCCCCATTAGCTTAGAAAATTATTTACTTAACCTATCAGTTGTTGCTCTAAAACTATATAATCAATATATATCCGAACAACAATGAAATATTTTCCTTTTTATTTCAATAATAAAGTATTATCAATTTTACATCTCTTATAACCATGCTCAAGCACGAATTTGGAAAATCTTTCATACCATGATCTTGGAGCCTACTTAACCCAATAAACTGCCTTATCAAGTTTGTACTCATGCTCTGGACATTTCTTGCTTTCAGATCCATGATGTTGCTTGACAAACACTCCTTCCTTTAAAAAGGCACTGAGGAAGGCACTCTTGACATCACTGATGGAAAGTGAATTCCATGTAAGCAACAAAGTCTATAAGGTGCCTAAATGTTTCCAATCTTGCAACTGGAGCAAATATCTCAATATAATTTATACTCTCCTCTTGACTATATCATTGTTATGTCCTTAGGTCTTAGTACCAAATTCCAAACTAGCCTTCTCTCAAGTTGGTTAACTTCATCTTGCATTGCATTGACTAAATCTGCATCCTACAAAGCCTCAGAAATATTTTTAGGTTCAATAAGAGACAAAAAAGCATCAAAAGAACAAATATTCATTAATGAAGATCTCATTTTGATTCAAAAGGTTGGATCAATAATTATGTTCCCAATGGGATGAGAAATTTGATACTTTTAAGATTCCACAACTAATTGATTTTCTCAAGATGTTCCTTTATTATTTTGTTGCTAAGGAACATGTTCCTGGATAAGTTCCCGCGAGGTTTAAGGATCAATTCCTCTTTAGTTAGTTCACTATGCCAAGTTGCCCTGCGTGGATGAACCTGGTCCATGACATGTTTCTTCTTGTGATGCAACTTCAAGTTGGACTTTGGCTTCATCACTTAAATTTCTTATCAGCCCAATCGGTTCATCATCTTGTTTCTGCCTTTAAGAAAGAATGTTTGTTTCATCAAAGACAACATGCACAATTTCTTCTACAAACATCGTTCTTTTATTGTATATCGTATATGCTTTACTATGTGAAGAATATCCCATGAATACTCCGTCATCGCTTCTAGTATCAAACTTTCCTAGGGAGTATTTTTCTTGTTGTGAACAAAGCACTTGCATCCAAATTCTCTAAGATGGGATATATATGGCTTTCTCCCTTTAAGTAACTCATAGGTAGTTTTTCTGAACAAGAGGTCTAGTCATACACCTATTTATGATGTAGCATGATGTGTTCACAGCTTCTGCAATGAAGCTATGAGGTAACTTACTAGCAAATAACATGGTCCTAGCTATTTCCTCTAAAGTCCTATTCTTGCTTCCATTTACTCAATTTTGTTGTGGAGTTCTAGGAGTAGAAAATCATGATATATGTCATGCTTATCATAGAATTCATAGAACCTAGCATTCTCAAACTCAGTACGATGGTCAAAGATAATTGATGCAAGTTGATTACCTAGTTATTTTTGAGTTTTCCTAACAAATGAAGCGAACATGTAAAGCTTAATATTTAGATGTTAAGAACAATGTACATGAAAATCTAGGGTAATCATCAACAAGAACCATAACATATCTCTTACCACCTCTCCTAACTATCCTCATTGGTCAACACAAATCCATATGGCCCAATTCCATCAACCTGGTAGTACTCACCATTTTTTTACTTTTGAAAGAAGATCTTACCTTCTTCCCCCTTGCACAAGCTCCATAAAATTTATCTTGCTTGAACATAATGTTAGGAACCACTATCACCAATTACTTGTAGACTAGTTTGTTGAGTTGACTTAGACTAGCATGTCCAAGTCTCTTATGCCAAATGAGGAGATCATTGTCCATGACACCCAAGCAAGTGAGTTCATTATCTGAAAATGTGGGTAGATCCACTATATATATATATATATTGTTCACTCTTATTCACTGCAAAACTATATTATCTGTGTAAGATTAATTACAAAAAATTTTATAAAGGTGAAAGCTACCATGTTTCCTCTATCACACAATTGTGAGATACTTATCAGGTTGTACTTCATCCCATCCATCATGTAGACATTCTCAATTGAGTGAGAATCAGAATTACCTACCTTCTCAAATCTAATAATCTCATCTTTCTTTCTATTTTCAAAGGATACATTACCTCATATAAAGGCTGCAAGTGAAAGAAACTGGTTCTTGTTCACTGTCATTGCTTTAAGAGACCGCTATCCATGTATCATATTTGGCTGATCTCTTTCACTTGGACCTGCAAAAGGAAATCAGAGGTTAGTCCAAAATAGTTTGGGTCCTTCTCTATACGCAAAAGGAAAAATCATATTCTTTTACCCACTTTGCAGCCTATTCTTCCCTATAACAATTTTTTAACTACACATTCACTCTTTTAGTGTCCAATGATACCATAGTAGGGGAAAATCTTATTCTCAGGAAGTGTTAGGTACTTGCTTTTGGGAGCCTATTTAGGTGCAAGTTCCCAAAGCCAAGTACATTTATGTAATTACTATGGTATTCTTGTAGCCATGAAAGTGCACCAGACGACATGCTCCATTTACATGTTCTATCAAGCTCATGTTTAACCTTTATCAAGTCCTCTTTCAAAACTCTTACCTATTCATGCCTTTTGTACAACTCATTTTTCACATTTCTTAAATCTTCTTCTGGTGTGAGTTGTGTGTCACTAGGATTTTATCTATGTTTTATGATTGTTGTATCAAGTGCATGAACTTTGTTGTTTCAGATAGTATTTTCTTTTTCAGTTTCACAAGGCCTAATTTCCAGGTTTTTGCACTCTGCTTTCAAAATGACACACTTATTTGATTGTTGCTCCTTATCAGAACTTACAATAAAAGCTAGTAGTAGTTCAGATAATCTCTCTTTAGAAAGGAATTTGATATTATAATTTAGTTCAAGGAAAGTTAACTCAAGTTCTTCATCAAGTTCTTCTTTAAATTCTCCAATAGCCATAAGAGCTTGTCCCTCCTCATCATCATCATCATCCTCATCAGAACCCTCATCTGAGCGATCTTCCCAAGAAGCAACCATTGATTTGGTTGATCCATCATTGTAGATCTTCTTGGGATTAACCTATTATTTCTTCCTGTTCCTTCATTCAACTCTCTTATTTTTCCATTCAATCTCCCACACATGACAATTCTTGATTTTGTGATCATTTTTCCATATTTCTAGCATCCATCAGCCACCTGCTTTCAGTTGCTTTGGATTTGTTGTAGGTTTCACTTATTGAAGTACCTTTTTCTCTCCTTAAGTACTTCTTGAAGTCTTTGGTGAGCACTGCAATTTCATCATCTTCTAAATCTTTGTTGAGTGCCAGACTCCTTTTATTCTTAGATACATCCATCTTCATGGTTGTTTCCTATGCTCGTAGGTTTTGAGATTTCCAATCAACTCATCCAAGGGAAGTATAGCAATGTTCTTTGATTCCTGAATGACAGTGATCTTGCTTTCCGAAGTGATAGGAAAATCCCTAGTTAGAATATTTACAACCCTTACTTATTCAAAAATAATCCTTCCAAGAGACTTCAATTCATTTCTCAAGGTAATGAAAATTGTGTATATCTCAAAAATGGTTTCTCCGCCCTTCATGGCAAAGTGTTCATATTGTAAAAAAAGCAAAGTTTCTCTTGCTCTTTTCACTTGATTTGTTCCTTCATGAACCACTTGCAGTATCCTCCATGTTTATTTAGCACTGGATCAACCTTAGATTATGATGTACTCACCAGGACTAAGTTTACAAACAAGCCATTTCCTGGCTTTAGCATTCTTCTCCTATTTCTTCCGATCCTCAACAGTGCAGTCGACTCTTGTTTTTAGAGAATCCTCACCTTGAGCATTCTTCTTGAGTGCTGACATCAGGCCATTGGTGATTATATCCCATAACTCATAATATTTTGCTTGTAAATGAACTCTCATCCTCACCTTCCACCATGAGTAGTACTGGTTTTTGAAGAGTGAGGGCCTAGGAGTGGATTGTCATTCGCAATTTTCAAGTGGTGCACTCACCTTGATTTTTTTCTAGGGTGTTAGCCTTTTCAAGGATAACCCACTATGATATAAATTGATATTGTATACTTCAATACCACACAAGGGTGGTGGTGATTTGTGTGGTGGCTTATCACGTGCACTGGATTATCGAATGACGTGGTTCTTTTATGCTTTCCTTAAAATACAGTTGCAGATAGTAATGCAGAAAGTAAAAAACAACAACAACAACAACAACAACCCAGTGAGTTCCCATAAGTGGGGTATGATGAGGGTAGAGTGTACGCACACTTTACCCCTACTCCGGAGGTTAGAGAGGTTGTTTCTGAAAGACCCTCGGCCCAAAGAAATGAAAAGAGACAAGAGAGAGACAAAATGTTAGTACCATCAACAGAACCATATAAGCAATAAAAACAGCATAAGAACTAGAAAATAAATGAGAAATAATAACAAAAACCAATGAATAAAGCCCGATACTATGAAAAATGAAAAATAATGTGGACACAACAATAATCGGTAGCAGCCTAGGACCCAACCTTATTAGACCAGCCTCCCCCAAATATGAACCTTATGAGCCATCTCCTATCCTAACAACCTAATGCTCGACCTCCACACCTTCCTATCAAGGTCCATGTCCTAAAAAATCTAGAGCCATGCCATGTCCTGCCTGATCACTTCTCCCCAATACTTCTTAGGAGGCCATTTCCCTTTTCTCGAACTCGCCAAGGCCAGCCGCTAACACCTCCTGACCGGGGCATCTGGGTTTCTCCTTCGCACGTGCCCGAACCATCTAAGCGTCGCTTCCCGCATCTTGTCATCCACAGTGGTCACACCTACCTTCTCCTGAATATCTTTATTCCTAATATTATCCATCTTAGTGTAATGAAGAAAGTAAAGAATACAAGTGTTTTTACGTGGAGAACACCCAGCTCAAAAGGAAAAAAAACCACAACCTACTTCCCGACATGATTTTTCCAAAGCACTTCACTACTACTCGAAGAAAAAATCAAAGTTTACAAACTCTTGAAAACCTAAGGATTAACTCTAAGACTTGTAGCAACAAGCTAAGGTTGTTGCGACTATTTCAAGTAACTCTAACTTTAATGATACAACTCAAGTACCTAATATAAATACTTCTAAGGAAAGCTGAAAGATACAACTCAAAAGCTCCTACTACAATTGAACTAGAATTAAAGAACAGAGGCATGAAACTGGTTATTCAATCTGGTTCATGTAGATTTAGGTTTGAACCCTTGAATCTCACAAAAAATTCTCACTAAATGCCTTGCTATATTTCTCTCAATTCTTCTTAACTTCGGTGTATGTGCATCACCAATTAAAGAGAACAAACTGATATTTATAGAGTTAGAGGAATAAAGATTAACTAAAGGTCTATTGCTTTACCCTTCCGTGCTAGAATAGTTTTAGTTATCTTCAACTTCTAACTCTTTCCATATCATGGATAGAGTTCTCTTCAATTAAGGAGTCATGCTCCTTTTAAAATATGCAATATTTTCGTTTAAAGATAATCACAAATAATCACTTATACTTATTCCTTGCATGTCTTTTGCTTGATTCTGACCGTAACTTGTGTACAGTGTCCCTGGACCTAGTTCATGCCTGTGTTCCTTTGTCGATCATCAAAATCTAAACCACTCAGGTCAACAAGTACATATAATGAGTGATGCTTATCTATTGTCTAAATATAATTTAGGCTTTTTTATTTTCAAAAATTTAAATACGATAATAAAATTTTCATACTACACAAGAAAACCTGCGCTTGATGCCCCTGAACCTTATCTGATGAGCCTTAATGATAATCCTCAAGACATTCAAGGACCTTTAGTCTAGGATAAGTATATAGAGATGATAACATCAATCTATGTCCCCTGGTACGAGGTTTTGTGCATCACAACCAAATGCAACAACTTTTTTGGCTTCTAGCATGTTGGTGAAGTATTCGGAAAATTGGGAAAGTGCAACATGCCAATCCTCAACATGCACAACCTTTTGCCCCAGGTTATGAGCTTTATCACATCCAAATCAAGTGACAGATTTACCTTTTCCTTCGAGCTTATCACTTTAATCCTAGGTTAGTAGATGTGCAGAAACTGAAGAAGAAATCCCAGACTAATATCCATGTCCGAAATATTGTAACCAAGTATTGTCATGAAATAGCCAATTAGATCTTGAGCTTCATAGTATTCAAATCAGAGAACCAAGTTTTGTTGGCCGCCATGTTTATCACTTGTTTTTTCAAACAAGCCCGGTGCACTAAGCTCTTGCTATGCCCGGGGTCTGATCCGGGAAGGGACGGGCCACAAGGGTCTATTGTAAGCAACTTTAACCTGCATATTTGCAAGAGATTTTTTCCACGGCTCGAACATGTGAACTCTTGGTCACATGACAACAACTTTACTAGCTACGCCAATGCCCTTCTTTTTTCCAAACAAGCATAAAGTTCAAAAAGAGTATATATTGTGTTAAATAAGAGCTCATATACTAATTAGTATCCTATTACATCTAATAAATCGTGTATTAATGGAATATATCCATTGAGTACTTAGAAGCAAATTGTGAACATTAAATACACAAATCTGAAATGACTTAACAGATATGAAGCAAGACTTCCTTCAATCTCATGAATAGTTGAAGAGAGTTCCATCCAATCACCAACATCAATATAAAAGTAGGAATGGATATATAATTGTTTACCCTCAAATTCGAATAACAATTAAACTTATATTGTGGTTTTAAGGATATGTGATTTCGTTCAATACTAATTGATAAACAAGAAAATAAATGGATAATTTAGACAACAAAATGAATCAAACCAGTATGTAAGAAAAGCCTCGACCTCGATTTGGGACAGCCTCAAGGTGGAAAAGTAAGAACAATAAATGGTAAAGCAACTTTGAAGAACAGTAAGTGAAATAGAAAGAAAGTAACAAGTGTATATATTTGTATTAGTGAATAATAATGGATACAAATGAATGGGATTCCTCTTTATATAATAGATGAGTCCTAAATAATGTACACTTCTAATTATAATAGGAAATCATATTAACATTTGATTAACCACTGTAGATTGATCCGTTCTGAGATTCATGTCACGATCCTCGACCTACCGCAGATATCTCGCCCTTTCCGTTATCAAGCTATACCGATGTCACTTCGGAGTCTTTCTCTTTCTGGCCTCGATTATTGATGTCGACCTCGGTCTGAAAGTAATTTCGATCACAGACTCGATGTCCTCGCTCTTCGACCAAAGAGTGAAATCGGGAAATCGGGTAGCCCCGATTTCTACCGTATAATGATAGTCCCCTTGTTTCTTAGAGTGAAATGATAAGAAACGACTTGGCATCGATTTTCTGGAGACCCTGTTAGTGATGTCATCCTTGTGACATATGCAACGAAGGTGACCGAAACGTCCCGTCGGTACAGTTCCCAAAACCATCAATGCTTGTTAGTGGACAGTCGACCATTAGAACCACCGAATCGTCGTCATATATCTATACATATTGAATCTTTTGTTGAATCAAAATTTTACTTTTCACCTTCATCAAATTCTGTAAGACCCTTTAACTCTCTATCTCTCTTCTCTTTCACCATCTATTGAGTCAGCTTCGTTAATACCAAAAAACCAAGTTTCACCTCTTTCCGCTTCCTTCTACCTGAATCAATGGCGAAAACATCCAAAGTCATCCCACAAAAGGAGATAGCTTCTTCCTCTTCTTCCCGACCGGCCAGTGACAAAACACCGATGGAACCACTCCCTCACGAGTATGTTCCCCACCCATGTATTTTAAAATCCGACTTCAAAGTCGAGAACCCTTCATCAGTCCCAGGTTGATGTGAACACGTGTCGAGATACATCTACTCGATAACGGTTGGCCATCTCGAGGATATGAAGAGAGAGTGTAACTAGGGGCTCGAGGTCCTGGTACAGATCCCCGCCCGAAGAGAGTATAACAACTAATGTGAAAGGGTTTCTAACTGTTTACACTTACCCCTTCACATTGGGTCCTCCCGAACCTGTTATCGTCAACTTTTGCAAGAGGTACCAGGTCACCCTCTGCCAGGTTCACCCCTCGTTCTGGCGTATTATGATAATGCTCCACTTCTTTTCTAGCAAGGCCGATGGGCTGCAGTTCACTCTCAGCCACCTCATGCATTTATGTCGATCTCAACTTTTTTGAGAGTTGATCAAGCTCCAATGCCGAGCAATGAAAGCCTTGTTCGGTAGAATCAGTGAGGACAATGACCAGGGTTAGATGAGACAGTTCATGCAAGTAAGGACCTGCGACATCATCCTAGAGGAGAAACTGTCGTTCCCCAAGAAGTGGAACCTCAATCGTAAGTGACGTATTACTTATTAGTCGTCGTACTCCATTTTTTGCTAGAATATGTAACATTTTTTGTTTGTTATGCAGTGGTTGCTTGTATGCCTCTCGCGGTGCCTAACCTCGAATACTAGGTTTGGAATTTTTCTTCGACTTTCTCCCATGCCGAGCGCTACTAGCGTTACTTTGCAAAGGGAAGATGGGAGGAAAAGAACCATGGTGAGTGTTTTCTTCCTTATATCTGAGGTACTTCCCATACTTCTATTTCTTACTAAGATTCTTTTTGTGTAGGCCTGACTAATGACGTGATCTTGAAGCCCCTGAGTGGTGAGGTAAAAGGCCAAGTGCCAGGTTCCAAAATCAGGGAAGGACGAGAAAAGGAAGGGGTCTCACTGTTCGAGGAACCCAAACCCAAAACTCGAAGAACAGGGAGGAAGGTCATTCCTCTTATTGTGGACTCTGTCTGAAGTTTGATAAAAGAAGAAGAAGGTGATGCCTCGGTGCTAGTGGCTCGACCTAGGAAGACTGTCGAGGCCGCCAAACTGTCAGAGCTGGAGGTGGCTGCTGAAATCAAGCCTCGTGATGAGCAGGCTTCAAGGAAGAGTTCAGGCGAGGACCCCAAATTGCCTGAGGTCAAGATCGTCTCTTGACCATCGACAATTATACTGAACGGGTCCGGTTCTAAGACCCTGAGGGCCGATCAGAGCGCCCCAAGTGACTCAGTTGGGGCAATGACATCAGGTCATTTGCGTTCTCTGCCGACTTACTCTTAGGTTGCGATAAGAGAATCTCGGGACATGAAGACCCCCCAACATAGCCGGTGTGCCTAGTGAAGAGGATTCCTTTGGGGATTGATTTACTAGGGTTGATGATTACTTTGACCTTAATTAAGTGTCCACCCTCTTTGAAGAGGCACAACGTCTCCTCTCTCGGGTAAGCATTGATTGTGATATCTTCCCTTACTCCTTTCATTTCTTTAAGTCAGACTTATTCCTTTTCTTTCTCATTGAGGCTTTTTCCATGTCTCGGGCTGATCTGGGCCAATGTGAGGCCGAGCTACATAAGGAATCAGAGTAGAGGAACGCCCTTAAGCTTCACAGTTGGAAAAAGGATAAAGAGCTCAGGGACCTTCGAGAAGACCTGGCCAATGCCCGTAAGGAAGAGTCTGAGCTAAACGAGCTGGTAAATACCCTTTTAAAAAATATGGACTCGACCCAAGGATGGAGGCTAACACTTTGATGTCTCAGTTGCAACAAAAATTGAGAGGATCGAGCTATTCCGGAGGGAAGTCAATCAGGTTAAAGTTGACTGCCATCGGTGAAAAGAGAACATGGAGTGCCTTGCTGTGGTGAAAGAGGTTGTCTCGGTCAAATTTTCATCGTCCGAAGTTCAACTTCGAAGTACTAAAGAGAAGAGATCAGCCCAGGCCAAAAGGATCGAAGAGCTCGAGGATGAGCTTGCTGAGGTCAAGGAGGAGGTCGAAAAGGCGAATGTCTTGGCCGACAAGTCCATAGACCTGTACCCGGCTGATGCCGAGCCTGCCCAAACTCGGCTGAGGGAGGATACCGATCGAGTGCGGTGGAGTAATGATCTTGCTAAGTGCCACTCTCGTAGGGAGACCCTCGAGAAAATACATGCTCGAGGCTTTGACCTGTCCGAGGAGATAGCTCAAGCTAAGGTGATCGAAGTTGATGCCAGGTTACTTGCCTCCTCCCATGACGACGATGATGATGAAGGCAGCCAAGGCGGGTCTGATAATGGCAAGGGGCCCTAAAGAGAAGCTTCCCCCGAGGAAGAAATCAGCCCCGGGCATAGTTAGGATTTTATTTTTCTTTTCTTTTTTCGTAAGACCCTTGTCGGTCTCTTGTACTTATTTTTGTTCATACATATAAAAGAGAATTTTTCTTTCGAATGTCTTATCAATTTTTTCTTCAAACATGCTTTGTGCCTCGTAAACTTTTAGCACACTTTTATGCTTTGAATGATATGTTTGAGAGTTTGGTTTCGGGTGGCTTGGTGGAAATCACAATTGTGCTATTTTTATAGTCGAATTCAAGTGAAATTATAACTTAAAGCAACAAAACTCTTAAGTTTTGTATCGAGTAATTGTGAATCCTCGAGGCGTAGCCGATTGAGTTTTTATTCGAGCTTGAAATAGTGGAACCCTTAGGTTCAAATTGAGTGAGAACACGATCTCGAACTATAAGAGTATTGGACCTTAGGATCTTTAAATTGGGCAGATATGGACTCTAAAGGATGACTATATATTCCCTTTTTCAGGTTAAAGACTTAGTAAAAAACATAGTAAAAATTTCTTATGCCTTAGCATGTATTTTTTACCCGTTGGGTTTTTTAAGGGTTTAATGTTGATCGAAACCCCTTTTCTTTTTGGGCCTTAGCACAACTCTACATTTGAATAATTCAATACCTCTTATGGTTTTTCGAGGGTTGATTTTATTGAATCCCTTTTGATTATTTTACCGATGGTAGCCATTTTTAACTGGTTTTTCCAAGAATTTGAAGGCATGTTTTTATTGCGAGATTCGAACGTCTCTGAACTGCGTTAGTTCTGTGGTAGCCTTTGGGTATGCCTCTTGGGCTTATTTCCCAACAACACTTCGAACTAGTTTGAAGTGTTAGTCCCCGATAATGATGGCCTTGGCCTATAAATCAAGGGGTGCCTCTTTGAGGTCTTATGGATTCGAGTTTAGATAACTCGAACATGTTGATTTTCGATGGAAGTCCCCGAGTGAGGGGGTTGACCATTCGAGGTGTATTTTTACTTGGCCGTTGAGCCACTTTTCACAAAAATCGTAAGCATGGAGCTTGTATAGTAGAAAATTTCCTTTGAGGCACAAGATATTTGATAAGGAAAAATGTTTGTTTGAATAATTTATTCATGCGTACAAGTTTCTCCATTGGGGATCAACTAATCTACATGGGCACGGTTCATTCGATTGTTTTGCCCATTACGACTCATTTTTCGAGAAATTTCGTTACCTTGCTACCAATGAACTGCTTTCCATTGTCCCATACAATTTCGGCAGGTATCCTGAATTGGCACATGATGTGATCCCAGATGAAGTCTATAACTTCTTTTTCTCTGACTTTCTCGAAGGCCTGTGCTTCCATCCATTTCGAGAAGTCGTCAGTCATAAATGAAATGATTTTAGCTTCACCTAGAGCCGATAGCATAGGGCCAACGATATCCATCCCCCATTTCATGAACTTCATGGGTATATGACCTAATGAAGTTGTTCTCCAGGCTGGTGGATCATTAGTGCATGCCTTTGGCACCTATCACATTTTCGTACAAACTCCTTAGTGTCTTTTTCCATATTATCCCAATAGTATCCTGCTCTGATGATTTTGTTGAACAGTGATTCGGCACCGGAGTGGTTCCCACAAGTACCTTCATGGACTTCTCGTAGAACATAATAGGTGTCACCTGTCCCCAAACATACTGCTAATGGTCTGTCAAACAACTTTCTGTACAATGTTCCATCTTCAGCCAATGTGAATCGAGCAACTTTTGTTCGTAGGGCCCTTGATTCTTTCGGGTCCAATGGGAGCTTTTCGTTTCTCAAGTACTTAATATATTTATTCCTCAAATCCCAAATTAAGCTTGTGGAGTTTATCTCAGCATGGCCTTCTTCCATCACGGATCTCGAGAGTTAAACGAGAGTCCCCGAGTTGATTCCATCCTCCTCGACCGATGACCCTAAATTTTCAAGAGCATCGGCTTCACATTTTTGCTCTCGACGAACGTGCTGCAAGGTCTATTCTTTAAAACAGTGCAAAGTCACTTGCAACTTGTCCAAATACCTTTGCATTCTATCTTCTCGAACCTCGATGTTCTTGTTGACTTTGTTTACTACCAGTAAGGAGTCACACTTGGCTTCAATGACTTCCCCTCCCAAGCTTTTAGCTAGTTCGAGACCTGAAATCTTGGCCTCGTACTCAGCCTCATTGTTAGTCAACTTAGAAGTTTTTATGGATTGTCTAATAGTATTGCCCTTTGGCAGCGTTAAAATGATGCCTAGACTAGACCTCTTCACATTCGAAGTGCCGTCTGTAAAAAGGGTCCACACCCCCAATGATGTACCAGATTTTAATAAAAGTTCCTTTTGGACTTTGAGTATGAGGTTAGGCGTGAATTCAGCCATGAAGTCTACCAAAATTTGAGACTTGATGGCCTTTTGGGGGTTGGTATTTGATATCGTACACACTGAGTTCTACGGCCCACTTAGCCAATCGGCCAGATAGTTCGGGCTTATGCAAAACAATACGAAGTGATTAAGTTGTTAATAAACATATGGGGTGACATTGAAAATATGATTTAGCTTCCTAGAGGCACTTATTAGAGCTAGTGCTAATTTTTCTAAGTGTGGATACCTAGTTTCTGCTTCTCCTAGAGTTACGTAATAAACAGGAAATTGTGTACCCTTCTCTTATCGAACCAGGATACCATTCACCGCGATTCTGAGACTGCCAACTACAAGTAGATTTTTTCTTCTGCCTTTGGAGTATGAAGTAGTGGTGGGCTCATGTCACGCCCCGAACCTGGGGGCGAGACCGGCACCCGGAGCCTTATCTATCCTTGCGTACCAACTTGGCAAAGGAACTCTGAGCATGTGATGTCATACTTTTGCCATTGTCAATATTGCAAGACAACTACGAATGCTGACTAATTATCAATATAAAGCTTGGCCGACAAGGCCGTCTTAACTACTACCGATGGCAAACCAACAAAATATACATAAAAGGCCTATCAGCCCAACATGCTGCACTAGCTGATAGGATATGTCTACAAGCCTCTAATGGTGGATATATTGTGATCGGAACAAGTCACCGACCTACTCATAATGTATATATATACACACACGCACACACATACACACACAAGATATACATAAATCTCTAGACCCGGCAACTCCAAAAGTCATGGAGCTTACCGATCAAGGCTGAACTCGGGCAGTACTTAATGAGGAGGTCTACCCATCTGTCTGTCTGAACCTGCACGCATGAAATGCAGCGCCCCCAGAAAAGGGACGTCAGTACGAAATAATTTACCGAGTATGTAAGGCAACATACTAAAAGTTGAAACTGAACTGAACTCATAATATAATAAGTGAAAGCAACTGGAAGTCAAAGATAATGTCAAGATATACTTACCTACTTATACTGACTCAACTCTCTCAATATAGTAAGTAAAATAGTTGTCCGGCCCTATAAGGTATATATATATATATATATGCTCTGCCATAGTAGGCTCGCTCATAGGTGCTCAGCCAAATTAGACTTTGTATCTCCACCAACTGGGCTCCCTCATAGGCGCTCGGCCACAGTAGGCACGGTATATAACTTACCATCTGATCAGAGGTTGCCCAATAGGGACATGCCCATTGATTATAGCTCGATCGTAATGAAAATACTATAATATTGTATATATAGATTCTCTTCTCTCTTGACTGGAAGAAGGAAATACTAAAATGAATATGAAGTCCCGATAAAGAGAATATTGTAACTTACAAGACTAAGAAAATATACGTAGAGTTCGGGATATGAATTTTTCTTTATGCCTCGTTATATAACTCGTGTAATTACGAGATCATGCAAAATGAAGGAAGAGTTTAGCCTTAACATACCTGAGCCGATTCTCTTCGCGATTCCTCTAACACACGTCCATTGCGATAAAACACGTAAAGGTGAGATCGAAGAAGGGAAAAATACGTATGATATTCTTGAGAAAGATTGCACCGTACTCCCTTAGAATTGCAAAAATCCCGTTGCATCTTCACTTAAATTCTTGGACGTATAATTTTTCTTCTTGTTTATGTATGACATTCAACAATAGGCTTGATCTAATATGTCATACCCATGGAAGAATACATAATTCCCTCATCCTTGATAGAGAAAAGAAGTGACAGAAAGTTTTCAAATTGGCAAAGTAGGGAAATGGTCACATTAATGTCGTTATGGATGTTGTTTTGATTGAAAAACTTTTTTAACTTTTATTTGGGAGATTCAATATTGCTGGAGTCTTTTCTTTTATGCATAAATTAATGCACCCAACTTCTATCAACGAAAATTGTATTTATTTACAATATTTGGTCCAGCAAAATCCATGTTTGATCCATTTTGTGCCATCTCCTCCTTTAGGCCCTATTAGTTGGAAATTTGTTGCCACATTTACATACACCTACATGTATAGTTGTCCTCTCATAATCATCCAACAAATTTCACTTAAATATTTATCCACAAATCCAATAATTAACCAATTACCCAATTAATTAAGAATTATCTCAAATTAAAAAAAAACTACTGACTTTTAATACACTTTATACACCTTACTATCATGGACATGTGGTACCTTGTATGGTACTAGTCCATAAATACCGGGTATTATATTTTACCCAAAAAGGTCAAATTTCGACGAAATTCATTTTCTTCGATTTGCTTATCCTCTCACCTTCGTGAATTTACTCATCATTGTTTGAAATATCATAATACTTATAATCTTACAATAATCTCATTCTCGAACTTATGTCGATTAACGTACGACAAAACTTTATCGTACGAAAATGCGGGGTGTATATCGCATTTCTAAGCTTCCAATAATTTATTTATGGCGCATTTTCACGTATGAAAACATGGGGTGTAACATCATTCCACCCTTTGGAACATTCGTCCTCGAATGTTGACTCATGCACTTATCATTCGCATAACCCATAGCTCTTGCAAATACTTTAATATTCTCCTTTCCATTTAGACAACTGTTTTTTGAATAAATCCAAAGGCTAGAGCATTCCCCGCTTTAAGCCTCTTTCTCACACCACGACTTGTAGTCGGAATCCTTCTAATATCGTAACTGTTGCTACCTTCTATCATGTAGTCTGTACGACTCTAACTTTGTATGTGCGCCTATCTGACGCTTCTCTCCCCTTTCCTCCAGCTCTTAGCCAATCTCTAGGCCGCACTTTGTGAACATATACAAAATTATGTCATGTTGTTCCTCTGGGTGTCATTAGCTTTACTACATCTAAGTAGGTCATACTATATCATAACCCTTACTTCGATTTATTGTTACTGAGGTCTTCCACCAAACTCCAGGTTACTCTTGTTGCTTATCCTATATGCATAAAGCTAAGTCTTCTTGAGAATGATGCTCTAATCTCATCTCGTACTTTGTATCATATATCCATCCATTTTCGATTCACCTCAATGTTGATCTACAATCTTCCATTGATAACTTGAAACTTCTTACGTAATACGTTGCCACTAGGGCTTATGCTGTATCAAGGAATATTTGAAGTGATTTTCCTGATCCACTTAGGGGCGATACTGCACTTCAATAATAGTATTTTATAGCATCCCAATGTTATTCACCCTACGTTTTTAATTTCGTACAATCCATGAAATCTTCTTTAAATCATTACTTAGGCAAAGGCCCAAATGTCATCCTTTATTTACGACAATTACACCCTCATTCTGCTTCCAGGGAAACATTCCATCTCATCTAAATGTTACTAGTCTTAGACTCCTTTGAGTTCATTCAAGCTATATTGAGCTTTCTATAACTTAGAGGAACCATCAGCTCCTTTGTTTTCACGGGCTTAATCCCAAGGACTTATCCATTTTCTTCACCTTCTCACTTGCCTTCTTCTTATCCTTACTCGTGTCTTTCTAAAACCTTGTCGTTCTATCATACTTTAGCTTGTGATCGATTCCCTTATGCTTTTCTGGAACATCAAGTGAGACATCGCATCGTCTCTAACTCTTCTTTTACTTTCTAATTAGACCTTTTTGTACTTAGAAACCATCGGCTGGAAAGTATGCCACTAATGATGCTGCTATCATTCCTGGATACTGAATCCCAGCGCTTCTAATCTTTACCTGAAGTATGGACCACTCTCATCCTTCTTTACTTGAGTATTTAGTATGTTGTTCACCTTTACCTTACTTACTTTAAAATATCACCTCATAATCTTCTATCTCTCATTCATAACCTCCCTCCCACATAGGTATAAATCACATCCACAATTTGAAGCTCTATTATAATACTTGCACCTCTGGGCATACGCAATTCGGTGGGAGCTTCATATTGACTTCTTATGAGGCTGATATTTCTTCTAACTGAGCCGTTATAGAATATGGTTGTTGTGCTATCTATCTTGCACTTCTAATATTAAGAGTGATTCTGCTATGTTCTCAA
The DNA here is from genome assembly GCA_005239535.1 of Nicotiana rustica. Lineage (NCBI taxonomy): Eukaryota > Viridiplantae > Streptophyta > Magnoliopsida > Solanales > Solanaceae > Nicotiana > Nicotiana rustica. The sequence continues at coordinate 148,803 of ML532896.1, forward strand.
TCATGATTCCTATAACTTCTGGGTCCAATAATCGGATTCACGATTTACTTCGTTGATGTAACTCTTTAGTTTCCTCCTTCTTCTGATCGTCCTTTATGTTGGCTTAAATTATCTCCCGATCTGGGGTTCATGGTATTAGTTATTATGTTTAGCCTTTCATGGGCGCCGATGAATATGCATGATACAATCCTTTAACAATTTAATCCTTCGTTTGTGACCTGGGCTCAATTCTTTCTTTTAACGTATACCAGAATCTTCTACGGTTATATATGCTGCATGTATAAAACTCCAAACCATTAAGTGCGTTCATAACGTAACTAATTCTGGATCATTGATCGAATACTTTCTTTCGTTTCATATTAGCTTTCTTTCAACGTAAGCTATTACTTTTCCTAGTCTTTCTGCCCCCTTGTTGCGTCCATACTTAGCTTATCTTAGTGCCCACACATGTCAGAGTAAACGTGCAACTGATATGATCTCGAATATTACTTTTGCTTTTACTCCCTGCTTATTAGCCATGGTAGCTACCACTTTCTTATAGAGTGCATACAATTTTGTAGTGAGACTGCTGTTACACAACCATTTCCTCTTTAGGTTACTGAGCTTAGGTTGAAGCCTTCTTCCTTACTTCCTCAACTAGTCTTTCATTGTAGTATTCTAGGAGGATCCTCTAACTCTTGTAAATCTGTGAGCTTACAACGAGCCTTTTGATGTCCTTCCTTGCCTATAATCATCCGTAGTTGCTTACCTCCGTGTCCTTGTGATTTTAGGGTTTCTTCTGAATTGATATTTCGACTTCATTCCCAATGGAACTTTCTTCTATCTCCATAACACTCATATGGTACCTTTGAATAACCCAACTCCTATCTTAATATTTCTCAAAGATCATGATTTCATAACTGCGAGGGTGAATTTACTATATTGGGTTTTATTCTGTTTATCTTAGACGATCTGCTGACTCGTCTGTAACCTCTTGTTTAGCCATAACTAGGCTCTTCCTGATCAATTACTAACTAACTCGTTGGCCCATTCTCATCTCAATATTCCGCGTAATCTTTCTTGGGTTGTTTACCTTGTCTTAACTTACGTCTCGCACTGGCTCCTTATTTATTAATAATAGCTCGGGCAGGAACCCTCACTTCCTCTCCTTGATGTTGTGCTTGTACAACATTCTGGAATCGTAGCATATTTGTATGATTTGGATATGTTCCATCTCATTCCTTTTTCATTTTTATCGCGTTCTTCCTTTACCGTTCCAAAGTCACTAGAACCCACTTAATTCTGACTTAATTCCACATCACTTGATATTCCCCCTTTAAGGGTGTACTAGGAGTTTAAACAACGGGGATATACCTATAGATGTTTTACCTCTTCATCCTTGGCATCGTTTCACAACATCAATGACCTTTGCTTGCCTTGCGGCAATCTTTTAACTGGCACATACAGTCTCTCAAGATTAACTTTGCTCATATTGCTTGCTTAAGGGAAGCGTCTCCATGAATGACCATTCTCTAAATTCATCATAGACCTTCTTCTGTTGTCCATTCTATTATTGCCGGAATGCAATATGAAATTCTCATGATGCTTACTATTATCAAGTCACTCATTCCCCAATTCATGTTTAGTTTATCTTGTTCATCAGTCGCGAATTTATTTCTTGAAATGAGGATATGACTGTATGGCCTATACTCTTTTGTTGTCTTAAAGCCCATTACCTCTCATATCTTTCTTCATTTGACTATAGATTCTATAACACTCTACCGTTGCCATCAATGTATCACATCTCACTCATATTGCTTCATCATCCCTCTTCGTACTTCCCTGCTAATATTTCTATCTATCACTTTATTTTGAAAATTCGAACAAAACATTCTTTTTCTTTTAGATCCCCTTGCTCCATCGATTGGTTGTTCAAATTTCCAAACATTCTTTCTCTACTAGGGACGGGAGCCACACTAAGGTAATATTTACCCCTTCTAGGATTCCAATGCACGTCTTTGTAGTACGCATATCTAGCTGTACTATTTTAGAGTGCACCGTCTAGGTATCTCACAAGGAGATCCATTAGCACCTTTGTAATATCCTTCGGAAATGTCAACTAACGCAAACCATCCATTTATCATTTTGGGTTACTTTAACCGCAACTGAATCCTGCTATCATGTCATTCGCTTAAACTATATATGTTAGCTCTCATACGATATGACTGAGATAGGTGTGGCCGATTGTACGTACATCTATTTCTGTTGAAGGTAATTCAAAATGCTTATATCTACCTTCCTGAATGGTAAATAATGATAATATTTATTAACTAGGTACCTCGTACCCTTCTTCACCTTGCTTTTTTTACTTATTGCAACTCGTGTTTAACTTCTGATTCTGTTATTCCTTTTTACCATAAGAGTGGATAAGTATTCTTTCCGAAAAGCTCCTTATCAAGAATTTTACACCTTTTACCACACGCATGATCTGCTGAAGACCTCTCGTTTACTCATCATAACCAAGATGAAAAATAGAATTCCTCTAACTCAACACTTCCACAGCTATATCTCTTATGGATCGTCTTTCTGAATGTAGGCATCATCTCATTACGAATAAAATATAAGTTCAAAATTTGAATTTTTATAAGTGAGCTCTACCACGATCTAGAGTAAAAAGAAAGAGTGAAAATCCTAAATGCCCTGTAGCCTCCTTCTTATAAGTACGGTGCACAACACACCCATAAAAAAGACTCTATTGGACATGACTTGTAGACTCCCTAGGACGAAACTACTTTGATACCACTTTTGTCACGCCCCGAACCTGGGGGCGAGACCGGCACCTGGTGCCTCATCTATCCTTGCGTACTAACTTGGCTAAGGAACTCTGAACATGTGATGTCATATTTTTACCATGGGCCACATTGCAAGACAACTGCGAATGCTGACTAAATATTAATATAAAGTTGGACCGACAAGGCCTTCATAACTACTATAGATGGCAAACCAACAAAATATACATAAAAGGCCTACCAGCCCAACATACTGCACTAAACTGACAGGATATGTCTAAAATCCTCTACTGGTGGATATCCTGTGATCAGAACAGCTCCCCGAACTACTCATAACATATATATATATATATATATATACACACACACACACACAAGATGTACATAAAGCTCTAGACCTGACAACTCCGAAAGGCGTGGAGCTTACTGATCAAGGCTGAACTCGGGCAACACTTAATGAGGAGGTCTACCCGTCTGTCTGTCTGAACTTGCACACATGAAATGTAGCGCCCCCAGAAAAGGGACGTCAGTACAAAATAGTGCAATGAGTATATAAGGCAATATACTAAAAGCTGAAACTGACTTGAACTAATAATATAATAAGTGAGAGCAACTGGAAGTCAAAGATAATGTGAAGATATGCTTACCTGCTGATACCGACTCAACTCTCTCAATATAGTAAGTAAAATAGTTGTTCGGCCCTGCCGTAGTAGGCTCGCTCATAGGCACTCGGCCATACTAGACTCTGTATCTCGACCAACTGGGCTCACTCATAAGCGCTTGGCCACAATAGGCTTAGTATATAACTTACCATATGATCTGAGGTTGCCCAATAGGGGCCAGCCCGTCGATTATAGCTCGATGGTAATGAAAATACTGTAATACTGTATATATAGACTCTCTTATCTCTTGACTGGAAGAAGGAAATACTCAAATGAATATGAAGTCCCGATAAAGAGAATATTGTATCTTATAAGACTAGGAAAATATATGTAAATTTCGGGATATGAATTTTTCTTTATGCCTCATTATCAAACTCGTGTAATTACGAGATCATGAAAAATTAAGGAACAGCTTAGTCTTAACATAACTGAGCCAATTCTGTTGAAAGTCCCTCTAACACACACCAATTGTGATAAAACACGTAACAGTGAGATCGACGTATGAAAAAATCCGTATGATATTCTTCAGAAAGATTGCACCGCACTCCCTGGGAATAGCAAAAATCCCGTTGCATCTTCACTTGCATTCTTAGATGTATAATTTTTCTTCTGGTTTATGTATGGCATTCAACAGTAGGATTGATCTAATGTGTCATATCCATGGAAGAATACATAATTCCCTCAACCTTGATAGAGAAGACAAGTGACAAAAAGTTTTCAAATTGGCAAAGTAGGGACATGGTCACATTAATATCGTTGTGGACGTGGTTTTGATTGCAAGAATTGTTTAACTTTTATTTGGGAGATTCAATGTTGCTGGAGTCTTTTCTTTTATGCATAAATTAATGCACCCAACTTCCATCAATGAAAATTGTATTTATTTACAATAGTTGGTCCAGCAAATCCATATTTGATCCATTTTGTGCCACCTCCTCCTTTAGGCTTGATTAGTTGGAAATTTGTTGCCACATTTACATACACCCACATGTATAGTTGTCCCCTAATAATTATCCAACAAATTTCACTTAAATATTTAACCACAAATCCAATAACTAACCAATTACCCACTTAATTAAGAATTATCTCAAATTACAAAAAAGTTACTCACTTTTAATACACTTTATACACCTTACTATCATGGCCATGTGGTACCTTGTATGGTACTAGTCCATAAATACGGGGTATTGTATTTTACCCCAAAATGTCAAATTTCGACAAAATTCATTTTCTTCGATTGCTTACCGTCTCACCTTCACGAATTTACTCATCATTTGTTTGAAATAACATAATACTTATAACCTTACAATGATCTCATTCCTGAACTTACGTCGATTAACTTACGACAAAACTTTATCATACGAAGATGCGGGATGTACATCGCATTTTCGAGCTTCCATTAATTAATTTATGGCGTACTTTCACGTATGAAAACACGGGGTGTAACATCTTCAGAGGTAAAAAAATAATTCCTCTAACGCCTATTGGCATTCCGGGGTCCAGGCAAAATCGTTCTTCTTTATGAGCAGAGAGAAGAATCTATTGCTCTGATTCGATGATCTCGAGATTAATCGACCTAAGGTAGCTAATTGCCCCGTCAGCCTTTGTAGGGCTTAACGCTGCCCACAACAGTGATGTCTTCGATAGCCTTGATTTTATCAGGGTTGATCTCAATTCCCTGGTTCAACACCATGAAGCCAAGGAACTTACCTGAACCGACCCCGAAAGCGCATTTCTCGTGGTTGAGCTTCATGTTGTACTTTCTCAGTATCTTGAATGTTTCCTGCAAAGGTGTCAAATGGTCCTTAGCATGTCATCAATATAAACTTCCATAGACTTACCTATTTATTTTTGAACATTTTATTTACTAGGCGTTTGTTAGTAGAACCTGCATTTTTTAGTCCGAAAGGCATTACATTATAACAGTATGTTCCATACTTGGTGATAAATGAAGTCTTTTCTCGGTGTTCCTGGTTAATTTGAATTTGATTGTACCCATAATAGGCATCGAGAAAACTAAGCATCTCGTGGCCGGCCGTGGCATCGATCATGCCATCGATGTTAGGCAATGCAAAAGAATCTTTAGGACATACCTTGTTTAAATCCATATAATCTATGCACATTTTGTTCCCTTTTTTAGGAACTACGACTAAATTGGCTAAGCATTCGGGATATTTCACCTCCTGAATGGACCCTATTTTTAGAAGTTTAGTTACCTCGTCCTTTATGAATGTGTGCTTTACCTCTGATTGGGGCCTTCTCTTTTGCTTCATCGGCATGAACTTGGGTCCAGGCTCAGCGGATGTGCTCTTATCTTTGATGGGATCCCTGTCATGTCGAAGTAGGACAACGCAAAGCAATCTATGTTATGAAATTTGATAAGATTTTTCATGAGTTCGGTGGTTAACCCCGTCCCCAGCTATACCTTTTGCTCGGGCAAGTACTCGATCAATATAACCTATTCCAGCTCTTGATCTGTCGATTTGGTGGCGTCGAATTCTTCAGCAGTGATGAACGTTCGAGGGCTTAAAAATTATTCTTCTTCTTCTCCCTCTATTTCCTAATTCCCCGACTCAGTCGAGGTTGGTGGTTGTGATTGCTAGTTAGCTTCTTGTTTACATTTCATGTTCGATACTTTCAATGTTGAAAACGTCGATATCGGTATTACCTCATCGACCGCGAACATTTCCTTTGCAGCATGCTGCTCCCCGTACACTATTATTACCTCGTCCGATGTCGGGAATTTCATCATTTGGTGGAGAGTAGAAGGGAATTCCCTCATGTTGTGGATCCAAGGCCTCCCGAGCATGGAGTTGTATCTCATGTCACCCTTAAATACGTGATACCTGGTATCTTGGATAGTTCCAGCCACGTTCACTGTTAGGATAATCTCTCCTTTAGTTGTTTCAATGGCCATATTGAAAGCGTTCAAGACCCAAGTTGCGGGCACGATCTGATCTCGTAGGCCGAGCTGCTCCACGACCTTTGATCGGATGATATTTTCCAAGCTACCTGGATCTACTAAAACATTCTTAACATGAACTATATTTAATAATATAGAAATTACCAGAGCATCATTGTGAGGTTGAGAAATTCCTTCTTCTCCCTCGTCGTTGAATGATACGGTGCCTTCTAGCATATAATCCCAGGTCCGTTTTTCCCTAGTAATTGATACCTTAGTGCGCACGGGCCCTTGTGGAATATTGACTCCTCCGACGATCATATGAATTATATGTTGCGGCTCCTCCTGTTCATTTTTCATGTTGGCGTCCCTTTCCCTAAAATGCTTCTTGGCTAGATCACTTGGGAATTCTTGAAGGCGGCCCTCATTGAATAAAAAGGCTACCTCATCTCTTAATTTCCTGCAATCCTCGGTCCTGTGAACATGCGTACCATTATATTTACTCATCAAATTAGGGTTTCTCAAGGAAGGATTGGCCTGTAAAGGCCTAGGCCATCAGTATCTTTAATTCTTCCAATCGCCGATACAATGCTTGATGCATCGACACTAATATTATATTCTGACAATCGAGGTGCCTATGTGGGATCGACATACTTATCAAAACCACGTTTGCTCATAAGTCCCCGAGAAGTCTGTCCTCAATCACTTCTTCGATCGATCCGGCCAGAATTGCGTCCTGGACCATTGTTCCTGCGATCTGCGTGTACGATTGATATCGATCATTGTTCGACCTTCGCTCCCTGTCGACGCCCCTTTGATTTGTAACTGTTGACCTGTTTCGGTGCACTAAACCAAAAGGAGCTCTTAGTTGGTCATCCACGACCCTGATCTTCGATTGGTACCTATTGTGTACATCTGCCCAAGTCACAGCCGGATACTCGATCAAATTTTTCTTTAGTTGACGTGATGCTGTCGAACTTCGTTCATTCAATAACTGAGTGAAAGCTTGAATGGCCAAATAATTTGTGACCGGTGGCAACTCCATGCATTCCATTTTAAATCGAGATACGAACTCCCTCAACATTTCATTATCCCTTTGCCTTACTTTGAAAAGGTCTTATTTCCTTGTCGCAACCTTTATGGCACCGACATGTGCCTTTACGAAAGAGTCTGCTAACATGGCAAACGAGTCAATAGATTTTGGTGGTAGATTGTGGTACCAAATCATTGCTCCCTTCAATAGGGTTTCCTCGAACTTCTTCAATAAAACAAATTTGATCTCATCAGCTTTCAAATCGTTACCCTTGATAGAGCATGTGTAGGAGGTGACATGCTCGTTGGGATCAGTGGTCCCATCATATTTAGGTATATCCGGCATACGAAACTTATTTAGAATGGGTTTAAGAGCCGCACTTGAAGGATACGACTTTTGTACGAATTTCTTTGAATCCATCTCTTTCAAGATTGGTGGTGCCACTAGTATCTGGTCAACTGGGAGTCGTATGTTTCCATTTTTTTATCATTAGCTTCGGTTTTCTTCTCTCCTGACTCAAATCTTTTGGTGAGCTCCTCGAGCATTTTCATTATTGCAAGATCAGTCCCCAATTTGTTACCATTCGATCTCTCTGGCACTGGCTCGGTACGGCGAGTGGTTTCTGGCTCGACCTCACTCGGAGTTCTATGTTGATTTTGTAGTTGAGCAATAGTGGCTTGCTGAGCCTGTGGCATCTCAAATATCACTTGAGGACTGACTCATCCGTCTCTTCTGCCCTGTGTACCTTGGCCACCGTCTCTAGTCAATCGTGTATTAGCGGAATATATCCATTAAGTACTTGGAAGCAAATTGTAAACGTTAAATACACAAATCTGAAATGGATATATTCCGCTAATACACAAACTGTTTACCCTCAAATTCGGATAATAATTAAACTTATATTGTGGTTTTAAGGATATGTGATTTCGTTCAATACCAATTAATAAACAGGAAAATAAATGGATGATTTAAATGACAAAATGAATCAAACCAGTATGTAAGCAAAGCCTCAACCTCGATTTGGGACAGCCTCGAGGTGGAATAGCAAGAACAATAAATGGTAAAGAAACTCTGAAGAACAGTAAGTGAAATAGCAAAGTAACGAGTGTTAATATTATATCAATGAATCATAATAGATACAAATGAATGGGATTCCCCTTTATATAATAGAGGAGTTCTAAATAATGTACAATTCTAATTATAGTAGGAAATCATATTAACATCTGATTAACCACCATAGATTGATCCGTTCCGAGATTCACGCCACGATCCTCGACCTATCACGAATATCTCACCTTTTCCGTTATCAATCTATACCGATGTCACTTCGCAGCATGTCTCTTTATGGCCTCAATTATTGATGTCGACCTCGGTATCACGATCCTAAATCCTAATCCGGTCGTGATGGCGCCTATCATGGAACTAGGCTAGCCGACAATCACATATTTACAGTTTCTTTCCAAAATCCCAACTCATTTTCAACATTTCATAAGCGTATGTAAAATTACGGAATCCATTAAGAAAACAAACAGTTAAACAGTCAAAAACCATCCCCAAGATACGGACTCAACATGTAATGAGCATCTAAAGAATATACCAAAAATTCTACTATTATAATACAAAACCTCGGAACGAAGAATTAGGTACAAAATAAGAAGGAAAAACAGAGATCTGTGAACGCTGAACAACTACCTCTATGTCCTGACTCTGGCTATGAACGGAAATAGATGGTTAATGCTCGGTATCAGCACTTGTATCTGCACACAGGGGTGCATGGAGTAATGTGGGTACACCAACTCAGTAGTAATGGAAAAAAATCAAGTCTAAGCATTAAGAAATACATAAAATCAAATAATCAGTTCACAATAAGAATAGCCTTTATTTCCAACAGTATATACATATATATATATATATGAAATCAACTTGCCTTAAAATCCAACTTCAGTAAAATCCTTTAAAAAATGTGTTTTCCAACAGTTTTAGAAATAAAAATAATTGAAGGATTTAGTGTAAAATGAAATAAGTCATAAGTAGCCCCTCGGGCCAAAACATGAATCATAACTCGTCCCTCGGGCAGAACATCACTCAGCATACCTCACAGTCACTCAGTATCAGACCCTCGGGCAAGCTCACTATCACTAATTCCAGCCAATCACTCGTCAGTCGGCACTCGGCATTCGGCACTCGCATTCAGTAGGTACCTGCGCTCACTGTGGTGTGTACAGACTCCGAAGGGGCTCCTTAAGCCCAAGTGCTAATATCAAGCCACCTCGTGGCATATCATATCCTCACAATCAGGCCCTCGGCCTCACTCAGTTAGAAACTCTCAAAATCCCTCGGGCGTATAAGTAAAACGAGGTACTCGACCCAAAACATCATTTTATATCTCAAAATAGTGTAAATAAGGATGAGTTTCGAAATCAGTTAAACATAACGTGACTGAGTGTAAATCATAAGTCAACACAGTGAGGAAAATAGCAGTAAAAAGCCCTCAAGGGGTCTAAACAAGTCGGCACGAGCCCCCAAACATGGCTTATAACCCAAATATAGCAATAGTTTTAGAACACAATTTAACATATGACTTAGAGTAAAATACGCAACTTAATAGTTGCCGCAGATAGGACCAAGTCTAATCCAGAAATCAGTGCACGCCACATACTCGTCATCTGACACGTGTGCCATTCTAAAAATAGTGAGAAATACGAAGTCCAAGGTTCATACCTCAGGACAAGATTTATAGCCCTTACTTACCTCCACCGGGCCAAAATACTAATAGGCGATGCTCTTGCCCCTCGAATCGGCTACCGATTGCTCCAAATCTAACAAAAACCAGATTAACATCATCAATATGCACTAAAGGAACAAAACCCAATCGAAAGCTATCAATTTTAAGCACAAATCCCGAAGTTGGCTAAACCCGAGCCCCGGGCCCACGTCTCAGAATTCGATGAAAATCGCGTAACAAGAATTCTTATCCGTTCCCGAGTCTACACATATAAAATGTATCAAAATACGACCACAAGAAACTCCTAAATCCCTTAATTACAAGTCTCAATTTCAAAAGCCCTAAACCCCCAGTTCATGCCATTAGTCTACAAATTCCAAACCTAATCCGTCACAAAATAACATAGAATCGGGTTTATAGTCCGAGAAACTTACCTCCGCTGAAGAATCTCGAATTCCTCCTTCAAATTGCTCCCAAATTAGCTCAAACCGCATGCAAAAATGAAAGAAATGCCAAAATTTTGTGGAGGCACCTATTTATACCTCCTGCCTAGTTAATCCGCACCTAGGACCCATTCTTCGCACCTGCGGACCCGCACATACGGTCCCAGGTGCGCACCTGCACAAATCCAGTAAACGTCCAAATTTTGCACCTGCGACTCCTTTTCGGCTCCTGCGACTCCGCATGTGCGGTCCCAAGTCCGCATCTGCGATCCCACACTAAGTTGCCCAAATTCCACATCTGCGGATTCCTTTCCGCTTCTGCAGGCCCGCACCTGCAGCTCCCCATCTGCAGGTGCGGCCACACCAGTAAAATGACACCAGCAACAACTTTGCTTTAAATTCCTAAGTCCAAACCTCCGTTAACCACCCGAAATAAATCCTGAGCCCCTCGGGGCCCCAACCAAACATACCAAAATATCCCATAACCTCATTCGAACATAGTCGAGCCTTCGAAACACCAAAAACAATGTAAAAATGCCAAAATCACATCAAATTCAAGCCTATGAACTTTGAAACTTCTAAATTTCACCAAGGATGCCGAAACCATCCAAAACACATCTGATCGACCTGAAAATTTGCACACATATCCAAAATGACATTGCGAATCTGCTGCAACTTCCGGAATTCCATTCCAACCCTGATAGCTTATTTTCCCCTACCAACTGGAAATCGCCAAAAACTAACTTTCGCCAATTCAAGCCTAATTCTACTCCAAACATCAAAACTTCATTCTGCGCACACTCCTAAGTCCCAAATCACCTAACGAGGGTATTCAAGCCATTAAATCTACATTTCGAAGTCGTTTACCAATAAGTCAACTCTTAGTTGACTTTTCCAACGATTAAGCCAATTTTAGAGACTAAGTGTCTCAGTTGTCACCACGACCACTCCGAACCCGAACCAAACGACCCAACACAACATAAATAGCATAAGCAACATATGGTAAAGCAGAAATGGGGAAAAAAGGGCTAATCTCACGGAATGACTGGTCAGGTCGTTACACTCGGTTTGAAAGCGGTTTCGATCTCGGACTCAATGTCCTAGATCTTTGACCAAAGAGAAATTAGGTAGCCCTGATTTTTACCGTATACAATAACACATAAATAAAGGGTTATGAAAGGTACATGCTTTGATCGAGCAACGAATGCCTCAATTGAAACATTAGTGCTTTCTGTAAAGCTCCTACGTGCTTCGTACTACCATGCTTTGCTTAGGTAGTTCAGTCATCTTAATTACCAAGTTTGAACCAACTGTGACAAACCTCCTATTAGGAAGAAGGTGATTACGGACTCACTTTTCGTATCTACGTTCATCAGTTCTGAGACCAACCTTAGAGTTGGTAATAATTAGAAAGTATAATAAAACATTAAGAACAACATGTGCACTTCACGTACCTTGCACGAGAGAAACAATACAGGTAGGAAAAGATGCTAAAATGTATCTAGTCCATTGGTCATGACCCTAAAACCCCCTCTTAGGTAGTCTTGACAGTGCCTAGTCACTGGGACTATGTAAGCCTAACTCATGCGAAGAATTAAGGGAATTTAACTAACTTAACTACAATACATTAATTAATAATTAAGACAACATAGCTGAACCAACATCAGTCATACAATTCCAAAACTTGTAGTAACTAGAAATAGAAATATCAAGTAACTAGAAATAGAAATAGCTTTTTTGAGAGTAACTAGAAATATCAAGTACATTACTATCCGGAAATAATAGTAAACAGTTGAAATGAAAGACAACAGAAGGTGACTCCGGGGCCTGCGAATGTCAAGCCTAACCTCGATAGAGTAATGATGAGGCCGGGTCAAGACACCTACTAGACATATAAACCTATGCAAGATATAACATAAAGATAATAATTAAAAGAAAATCAATGTAAGACTACCATCGGAAATACTATTGATGTACAACCAACAATGAAAATAATAGAAGCGCAAATTGCATCAACAAGTAGGCGGGAATAAAGCAGAAACAGAATCCAAACACCGAGGAGATATGAATGAACTCAAATAACGAACATAGATGGCAACTCAATTTATCAAATTGTTCCCAACGCATGGACCTGTAACAAGAATTACCCCGAGGCACCATACCTCGTAACCATAATTCATGAGTCAATTTCCAAATCAATACGTCTGGAACTTTGTGACCACAATAACAATCACCTTTGAACGGCAAGGCCCTCGTGCTCATCCATATTGTAGCCGTGTCAGATATTAATTAAAATGATCGAGAAATGTATATTTATTACCAGATAATCGTAATAATAATCTAAAATAAAGTAAGGCGTCAAATGAGATAATGGTTTATTTTAAAAATCAAATAAAGCAAAATAAGAACAAGTTATGCAAATAGAGTATCAGATAGATTTAGTTTAGAGACCAATATAATATGTAAAAATATCGTGTTTAATCAAAGTAAAACACATGTTAGATTAACGAGTTAAATATATAAATTGTAAAAAGTAGAATGTGATGAAAATTTTCAAGTAAAGAAAACATCAAATAAGGTGATAACTATAATTTTCAAACCCAATGAAAGTAAAAATGAGACAACCATTTCAAATAGTAAAGCACCGAGTGAGATAACGACTTTTATTTTGAAAATCACATAAGTAAAATGCCTTAAGAGTTCTTTTATTTAAAACTGCTAAGTTACCAACAATTCAACCGAATATGAAATAATGACCCCATGCACATAAATTCACCTTGATAATCAATTGAGAAACAAATTGGCATGTTAAAGCAACACAACAAATCACGTAGAATGCATGACTCACACAAGGAATGAATATCGTTCCATTAGTACTTCAAATTCGACTAATTCACCTGCCATTAATACCAACAGTCAACCAAATACGATCGAAATAGATTTAAGAAACATCAATAATCACAATAAATTGTTCCAACATAAAATGTACCATGAGAATCACAATCGGGAATAACTTTAATATCACAAACAACTACAGCATATCAACTGTTGCAGCGTGCAACCCGATCCCACCTATATCATATCATCTATCCTTATTTCTCCATATCATATATTTCCAGTATCGTTTCAATACCATTGTAGCGTGCAACCCGATCACCAAACAATATGAATTTAGCAAACACACTACAACTAACAACGACGTATTACAAATTTAAACTAAATAAAGGAACTAAACAAAGAAGGTCAGAAGCTGATAAAATAGTTACATGATGACTCACAAAGTCAAAGAGCAAGTAATGACAGATCATAAATAAATGCACAATTACGAAGAGTCAATTAACAATTAAGGCACATAACGGATAAGGCATGAATTCAACAAGTAATTGGAATTAAAAATTAAAGCATGTAAGGAGTAAACTTGACAATAAAAGATAGAACATGTATTAACCACTTCAATTAAATGAAAAAAAGAAGCCTAAGAATCTAAATCAGTCAAATGCCGCATATAAGCTCGTGTACAAACTCGTCACCTCGTGTACACATCTTCAACATAATTCAAATAGTACAATCAACTCAAATCCTAAGAGGTAGTTTCCCCCGCACAAAATTAGGCAAGATACTTACCTCAATTAGGCCAAATCAATATTCAAAATAGCTTTTTCCTTTAAAATTCACCTACGCTCGGCTTAAATCTAGCCTAAAATGACATAACAATATCAACCATTGCAAGGGAAACCAATTCCAATTAATAAAGCTATAATCTTTATAAGATTCCCCAAAAGTGAATAAAAGTCAATTCCACGCCCGCCCGGTCATAAACCGAGTCAAATGGTAGGTCTCGAATACCCATAGACCTACGAGTTCATATATGTGTTTTGTTTTCAAAATAGAGTGAAATCCGACTCTCAAATCTCAAATTTTCATTTTTCAAAACATAGACAAAAATCCAAAAATTTTCTCTTAGATTCTCATAAATTTGACGTTTAATCTTGTACATAATCATGAAATATAATTGATAATTGATTAAAATCACTTACCCAATAGTTTGGTATGAAAATATCTCCACAAAATCGCCTCCTACAGACTCTAGGGTTAAAAATATGGTAAAATGAAGCTAAGTCCCGAAATACTCAGCTATAAACAAGCTGCAGATGTCACATTTGCGATTTGCTAACCCCGCAATTGCCAAAACTTGATCACAAAATCGACCACTGACCAACTATGTTGACGTCGCAAATGCGACATAAAATCTCAGAAATGTGAAGATGGGCACCTCGCAAAAGCGACAACTGCGGGAAAATACCATGCCCAGGTGCCATTGCAAATGCGATTAACGTCTTCGTAAATGTGAACTCAAAAGTGCCACCCCAACCTCGCAAATGTTTAATCCTCCTTGCAAATTCGAGGTTTGCAAATGCAAACAAAATCTCGCATTTGTGAGACCTGAAGCACCAGACCTAAACCAACAAAACTGAAACTCTTCCAAACACTCTGAAACGCGTTCGAAATCCACCCGAGCAGCCAAGGCTGCACACCAAACATCCACACAAGTGCATAAACATCATAGGAACTCACTTGTGAGATCAAAACAGTAAAACATCTAAAACAACGAATTGGGCACCAAAAGACATGAAAATCATCATGAACTTCAAGAATTTCTAGAAACACAATCACGCATCTGACTCTTATCAAACCAACTCCAAACTACACCTACTTTTGCAAACTAGTTCCAAATGGAAAAACATACCTATTCCATGTCTCCAAACAAAAATACGAACTCGGTATCCATAAAGTCAAACCACGATCGAACATAGGGAAATTCTAAACCTTTAAATTGCCAATTTTTGCCAATTAGTGCTAAAACCTTACAGAAACTTCCAAATGTAAATCTAGGCATATGCTCAAGTACAAAATCACCATGCGGACCTATCGAAACCGTCAAAACTCTAATCCAAGATCAAATACACAAATGTCAAACTTGTCAACTCTTTCAATTGCATACTTCTCAAGTGAGAGTCGTCCTTCTAAATCAATTATGAACCACTCGAAAATCAAAATCAAGGATGCACACTAGTCACAACACATCATGTGAAGCTATTTGTGACTTCAAACTGCCAAACTGAATGCACATACTCAAAATTATCGGTAGGGTCATTACATCCTCCCCTACTTAAACATATGTTCATCCTCGAACGTGCCAGGAGTCGTTCTAAAACCATCAAATCACTACAAGATCTCACCATACATATGCCCGGGAATGATCCCATGTCACCCCAATCTCTGAAGATCAACGTCCTCGCTCACCCGACCCTTTTGTCACACCCCAACCTCAGGGAGCGCGACCAGCGCTCAACCGAGTGGACCTGATCGAACAAGCATGTTAGACACTCTCTACCCAATCTCTTATCATCAAGAAAGGCGCGTTTTCATTGGTCAAACAACAGAGGGATCATATATACATAAACATTACCAATTCATTTCATTTTGTTACATTATTGTTAAGTTTTAAAATACATACACCTTATAATTTAGTAGAACAAAAATCCAAAACACAACATACTCCCTTGACGTTTCTATTACCCATATACATCCCACATAATGTCTACGAAGCCTCTAACGATACAAAACAGTGTGAAGATGGTGTTGGCGACAAGGCCCCGACTATACCTCAAAAGTACAACAATATAAACAGGAGATACATTACATGACCCCGGGATGCAATGGGGCTCACCGAGTTTGTTGTAAGATCATGCATTACTGCCTGTAATCAACAGTGTCTGCCACAGAACCACCTACATCCATATAAAGATGCAGCGCCCCGCCAAAATGGACGTTAGTACTGTTGAACAGTACTAGTATGAAAACTAAACACAACCACAATAACATGAATAGCATTACAAGGGAAACAATCAAGAAGGCAATATGATATGTAAATAACTAAAGCATCAAGTTAAGGATCACTTAGATTTTCAAGTCTATTTCCACATTATTAGGTTGGATAGTTTTTAATGCCAATATGCCACAGTCCAAAATACCACCATGTTCTTAAACGAAGTATGATCTCGGCCCGATCGGCTAAGCCATCTCATTTGAGACGTCAACCATATTCACACTTTCACTCACAATACCACAGTGATATTACATAGAATCCGATCTCGGTCCGATCGGCTAAGCCATCTCATTTGTGAGATCAAATATTTCAATCGATCATCTTACTTCATATTTCGTTCTCATCTTGCCAGCACATACACAAGTGGCTTTAATTGTAGAGTTGTTCCTGGTGCTTGGCCTGATTTCATAGTTCAAGTTCTTTTCCACATTCCAGCATTTTTATTATCATCAATAACAAAACGGTTTTCCTTCATGACTCTTGATTTCACATGTGAGCAAATTTAGAATTCAAGGCACATAGGCGTTTCACAAAATTTGGCATAATAGTCTTGAATCGGCTTTGACATGAAGTCTAGGCATTTTTAGCACACATATTCAAAGTGTTGAACATTTATTCAGATGACGAGATAACATGATGAAAGAATGGGAATACATATCACACATATATTTTCAAAGCAACCACATTCGGGGTAGCAATTTCTAGGACAATCAATTGGAGACTTACATCGGTTTCATGAGTATCATGGGATTCAATTCTAAGAAGAGGGGGGGTTTATCTAACATACCTCAATTGAGCCTCTTAAAAATCTAAGATGTTCAAGAATATTATCAACTTCAATCTATTTTAGAATATATAGCAAAATTGAACCCAAAATTACGGAAAACAATCATAATTCTAGCTCACTTGAGTATTCTATCAAACACTATATGTATATTAAGGTTTTATGGCCCTTTTTTATGAAAGACTACACTAACCCACACCCCATTCTCTTCTATCTTTAAATCAAAACATCCCTACATATCTTAAGAATACATGCATGCAAAATAAGCACTCTCATCACCATGAATTACCTCACTAATGGCCCATTATAGTTACATTTCGAAATTACGGGTTTGGGTGATGGAATCTTACCTCTTAGGAAGAAGACCTAGGTGCCTGTCTTGATAATCATCAAGGTATTAAGCAAGGATTGAAGAGCAAGTTTGACGAAGATCACTCTATCCCTCTAATACTCTCTTTCTCTCTCTGAAGATATAAGAAAATTGGCTCAAAATGGCCTAAGGTGGGTGTTTTAACGGAATAGGGTCGGGTTTAAAAACCTTAAAAATGAAGCTCTAGAACAGGATATGCGGTCGCATATGCGACCACACAAGGGTTATGTGGTCAGTGAAATGATCGCGAAAACTGGCCCTGGGAACTAGACTGGTTACTTCACTCCGCGGCCATTATGCGGCCCGCAAATCTATTATATGGTCGCATAATGCCGCAGAACCTCCCTCTGAAAAAGTCCAAGGATGATTATGCGACCAAATTACGGCCCGCGAAATGATTATGCGATCACATAATTGGTCGCGGAATCTACCTTAAAATTTGCCAAAAAGACCGCTTCACTTTGCGGCCCGCAGAGTGATTATGTGGCCGCAAAAATGCCTAATTCTGCAAAAATAAATCCTTCAACTCCTAGCGTACTGATCAATCCAAAAGGTCTGAACCATGACGAGATTATTAACCTCTACGCCTGCTTCGGCATCACAGAATCTCGATTTTTTGGGGAAAATTTACGCGGCCTTAGCCGTTTTAAATTAAACACAACCCTAAAACCCTGCCCCTTTCTCTGAGACCACCGCCCTGAAAACCTCTCATCCTCTCCTTCTCTATAATAGAAACCCTATCCTCCTCACTCAAATCTTAGTCCAAATCTGATAGCACATGGAAAATATTCCATGTTTTATTTCCATTATTTGCACACACGAAGATTCTTACCATCTCCTTAATGTTACATTTTTTTGCACTCGGTTATTTATGGATGTTAAATTAGTGGGTGTTCGTTCGACTCCGATTCTGTATTATCTTATGTTATTTAATGGATACATTCACTACTGAACTATATGGGTCCAATTCAGTGAGGTCTTTGACTATTTTTTGTTCTCCGACTTGAACTAGGATTTGCCCGATTTTTCTCCTAAATTGATTCTAAATCGATTTTGCTTGCGTTTCTTTCCTTATTTGTGTTTCCTTGTTTGTTTGTTCAATTTTGATACTATAAAACCATATTTATCGTTTCCCTTAATAGACTTTAATCATTGTTATTCTCTCACTCTCACCCGTCATATACTATTCTAAAACTTGAGCTCTTGGCCAGCTGAAAGCCAATGCTACCGGAGTTCGATTATTGGAACTTTATCAGTGTGAGCGTTGCTCGGAGTTCATCCGAAACCCTTGTGAACTTTGATGCACTTAGGTTTTGGATTACATTGTTCTCTATTGCTATTGACGATTAAAATTTTACTGTAATTGTTCTTCTTATTTACTTATTCAGCAATTGGTAACAAGTAATTTCTTTGACCTTCGCGGTTTCATTCTTTAGTTTGGTCATGCCTCTAGAACTTTTGTGAATCAATGTGTTACCATGCAACCTCTGTTTACAACTTTATTCACTATGAAGTTATTTTGTGGCTTTGAACTTTTATAGCACTTGAACTTGCCTAAATTCTAGCCTGATTATGATTTTCTTAAGCATGTTTAACCTAATGTTTTGTGTGTTTCATGAGGACTTACACCTAATGACTGCTATGATCCCATCTCCCTACCTTATCTAAGAATCTTGTGAGGAACTAGTTCACTGCCTAAAATGTGATCGGATGCATTACTTCTATTAGGTTATTCATGTGTATCCTGATAACTTTGTCATACTAAATGATCATGTAATTTCTGAATGTCAGTACTGCCTGACCTTGTAAAGCAACTATGCCATGTTTTTTTTATATGTAACTCTAATGTATTCTCTTTGACCTTGTAATGACTCGGCCGATTGTTTTTATAGTATTAGCCCCGATCCCCTATTTACTGCTTCCACTGTATCATTTTATGCGTACATGACTTGCAGGGAGGATTTGTTTTTGGTTTTGGACTGAAATGGGACACTTAGTCCCTAAAATGAAAGCTTAAGTTCTATGAATTAGACTTTAGTTGGAACTATGTCAAGACGGCTCCAGAATAAAGTTTTGTCTGTTCTGTTAGCTCCATTGGGTTAAATTTGAGTTAGGAGAATGTCTGAATTGTTAATTGGAGATCCGTAGCTGAATTAGGCTTGAAATTGTGAAAGTTGAATTGTTTGGAAGTTTGATCGAGAGTGGACTTTTTGATATTGGGGTCGAATTCCAATTTCGGCAGTTGGAGTAGGTTCGCAATGTCAAATATGACTTGTGTACAAAATTTAAGGTCAATCAGACGTTATTTGATAGGTTTCGACATCAGTTGTAGAAGTTTGATGTTTCAAAGTTCATTAAGTTTGAATTGGAGTGTGATTCATTTTTTTTGCATTGTTTGACGTAATTTGAAGGCTCGACTAAGTTTGTGTGGTGTTTTAGGACTTTTTGGTATGTTTGGTTGAGGTCCCGGGGCCTTGTGTGAGTTTCGGATAGTTAACGGATCAATATTGGACTTAGGAAGATGGCTGAATCTTCTGTGATTCTGGTGTCTAATTTCCTTTTACGTGTTCGCGAAGATGCTCCCACATTCACATAGAGGAGTTGAGGGTTGCTGAGATTTTTGCCTTCACGATCGTGATGTTATTCCCGTGTTCGCAAAGATGTGGAGCATTGATTCTACGTGTTCGCAATAGCTGTTACGGGTTCGCGAAGAGGAACGGTAGAAAGGGGCTCCATTCTTTTTAGCCTACGCGATGGCGAAGTGTTGCACGCGTTCACGTAAGATCTGGAAAGTAAATCTCTATGTTTACAAGAGGGAGCTCGTGATCGCGTAAGAGGATTTTTGGTCAGTAGTTTTTTTGTGCTTCGCGAACGTGAGGTAATTTCCGCATTCACGAAGAAGGATTTACCTGGGTAGGTATAAACATTCAAAACCAAGGGTTTACCATTTTCATCATAACTTGATATAGAGAGCTCAGATTTAGGCGAGATTTTGAGGGCTTTCAGAGGGAACGACTGGTTAATTATTCTTAACTCGTTTTGGTCATATCCTACTAATCCATCATTAATTTCATAATTTAATTAAGGATTTGCGTTGAGAAATTTGGGGGAAAAGGCTGGAAAGTTCTTCAACTGAATATGGGGTTTTGATTGAGATTTTGGTATCGAATTTGGGTGATTTTGGTATGGTTGGACTCGTGGTCGAATGTGTGTATGTATTTTGTGACTTTTACCCGATTTCGAGATGTGGTCTTGGGTCAACATTTTGGGACAAATTTCTAGTTTCTTGCCAAAGTCTTGATTTCATTAATTAAACAAGTTTATTATAGTTGTTATAGTATGTAATAGCTTTGGTTAGATTTTCTCCATCCGGAGTCGAAAAGTCGAGGAAAAGGCATTCTACTGATTGATTGATCTTGGTTCTAGGTATGTGGCTTGCCTACCATTGTGTGGGGGAAATCCCATTAGGATTTGCTACTATTGTGGACATTCAGTGATATGTGAGTGCTGTGCATGCGAGGGGGCAAGTCTGTACACGGGCTAATTGTTAAAAATCTGATAACGGTAGCCTATTATATCCTAAATGAGTAGTTATCCTGTTATCGCATGTCTATGTGTCTTAAATGCTTGTTTGAAATCTGTGCAGCCTGCTTAGTTGAATTCTTGTTTTTCTTTGATTTGTATTAGTCTTAAACTGTAGTATCCTTGCTATTAATTGTTGTTTCCATCGATTTCGACACATGTGTTTACTTTATGGAATACAAGGCAGTACCACGGGAGATCCCCATGCATATTTACTTTTGGGACTACGAGGCGGTACCTCGATAGATCCCCCTTACATATTTACTGTTGGGACTATGAGGAGGTACCACGGTAGATCCCCTGCATATCTACTTTTGGGACTACGAGGCAGTAAATCGGGAGATCCCCTATTAACTATTTACTTTTCAGACTACGAGACAGTACCTCGAGAGCGCACATGTTGTTTACCTCTATGTGTTTGTGTTATTACTTTTCTATAAATTCCCTTTGTTAAATTCTCAGTCTTTCATCATATTGTTATATCTTCTGTCTTATTATAATATCTTAGTAGGGCCCTAGCCTGACCTCGTCACTTCTCTATCGACGTTAGGCTTGGCACTTACAGGGTACCATTGTGGTGTACTCATGCTACTCTTATGCACATGTTTTCTGTACAAATCCAAAAACCACCTACAACCCCGCTATTCGTTGAGCGTAGTTTCTTCTGCTTCAGAGACTTTAAGGTACATCTGTTAGTGTCAGCAGACCTCGTAGTACCCCTGTATCACCTTTATATTTTTTCTTCTTTATTTTCCTAGATACAGATGCATAAAGATACTTAAACCCATTCCTTAGAGCTTGTGACTTGTGATTACCGAGTTTTGGGAATTATGTATGCTCAGTTTTGTTGGTTTTACTTGTACATGTCGAGCAACATTTTTCCTCTATATATTTATCTATTGAAGTTTAGTTATTAAATTCTGCTTTTGTTTTAATTATTCCGCAATTACTATGCTTAACTAGTCGTAGAGACTAGGTGTCGTTAAGACGTCTTACGGAGGGAGATTTGGTTCCATGACAAACCTGCTCAATTTTATGTTCTTAAGTATTGCCTAAGACTTCCTAGGGTGAATTTCAATGTTCAGCCTCTTCCTACATATGATCAACTGGTATATTCTTGATGAGTACCTATCGCGCTAAACCTAGAGGTTATATTCTCATCTACCATGAACCCTGGTATTGTTTTGAACTATTTTGCTATGACCAATACCCAATGTGTTAACCAAGTGATATATTTGCTGACTATTGTAAACCATGCATACCAGCATGTTGTTATTCTTTTTGTAACCACATTCTCATTAGGGTCTCATGTTAAGGCTTTCACCTCTTTGCTCCTGTCTATGACTCTGCTAGAGTCTCTTGTTAAATGATGGTGCTTTGTTTTGAAATCCTAATTGAAGTAGTCTGCTATCCCATGAATACTTTACCTGTTACCTTAAATTTGTTTTTTGAGAATATAAGCATATATGTACCCTGTGAATGCCTCATGCGATCTTATCTATATGTCTTGGTGACAATTGTTGTTAGTTATAGCTTTAAGAACTAAGTGTGTGGGCTTCTGAGTTTTCTTAATTAATTTAGTGAGTAGTTATTTGGTTAAATTTTTCATCTGCCACTGTTGGGTAAGCGAGTCCTCTATTTTTGCATGGTATGGGTCCATGCATGAGTTTGGACTTGAAATTGGAATGCTCTAATACCTGAGTCAAGTTTGGGTCTGGGCCTGCTACTGGTGTGAAGAATGAGTTTGTTGAAGGCCCTGGCAGTGCTGGGTTATCTCCTCTTGGGCCTGCTCTATTTTTGGGACTTGTACTAATTTATACGCTGTAATATTTGTGCATATTTTTCTTTATTTTCGGGCCCGTAATAATTTGTAAACAACAGTTGGGGAGTTAATGAAATGGGGGAACGGATATATTATGTTTCTGCATAAAGGGGTAGAAAACATTCCTATAGGGTCTAAACGCTTTATTTTCCATCTTGTTTGACATGCTCTATTTCTATACAGTGATAGAAAACATGCCTATAGGAACCTAAACACTTCACTTTCTCAACATGATCCACTTATATACGCTATTACATAGCATGCCTATAGGATTTAAACATCATTGGTTATTTTCTTAAATTTCACTATTGCTATGTGATTATTAGATATCATGCATATAGGACCACGTTAAGTAATTAAGACTTGCTTCATCGATGCTCTTCTAGATACCATGTCTATAAGGCCTTAATTGATTAATTAAACTGACGTTGTTGTTGTTGTTATCACACTGCCCGCCTAGAAAACATGCCTATAGGAAAAACAAAACGAATTCACGGTCAAATACCAATTGTATAGAGATCATGCCTATATGGTATTTCTACTCTCATAGAAAGCATGCCTATAGGATCAAAGACTAATAATCATGAGCTTTCAATGGTTTCACTTCCCAAACACAAATCACATAGAGATCATGCCTATAGGCTTTTAATAATAATTACCATCCGCAGCTTCGACAATCCGACTAGAAGTATTATCCACGAAATTTTATTAATTCATTCAATCACATAGAAACCATGTCTATAGGTTTGAACAACTTCAATGCACCTTAATTCCAAAATTGCCTATGACCCTTTACTACATAGTCTGAAACCTAGTAAGCATAAAATTTGTGATTGTTTTGCTTACATTTGTGCTTATGTGTGGAGGCTAACTTGAGCCTTTAATTTGTATTATGTGTAGTCATACCTGTTTTGAATGTGTGCCTCGCTTTATCATTTTGAGAACCCTAAGTAAAGTCTAGGACCACCCAAGTAGTACGTCCAAAGACTCCTTGACCATAGGCATAGGACGGTTAATGAACAGATAGGACGCGGTTTAGAGTTGAACTAGAACGCTTTCGGTAAATAACATTAATATAGTATTTAGGTAGCAGAAGGTGATAGTCTATGTCCACTGAATAATATGAGAAACACATATCTCAAGGGAGTTACGAAGTATTATTTATGTTGCATGGGGTGATCCTTTAGGTTAAAAACATAGGACCCTCCATATACGTTTACTACTTGCACTTTGTTTAATTGGACTTAGAACAAATTAGGTTGTACCTTGTAATATCCAAGGACTTGTACCAATTATCTATTAATGTATAGTCTATTTCCTTCATATGTGTTGTCTTCTTTATACTTGTTTTGCATCGTAGTTGGATATTTGGATTCACTATCTTACTTTAATTTACATGATCACATAGGTCAATGATAATCCAATAATCCCACGAAGCATAAATTCAGCCGGGAACCACATTTATGGACCTCGAAGAGTGCCTAACCCCTTCTCTTTGAGGTAATTGGAGCCTTTACCTGATCTTTGGTGACACAGACTAGTTATAACAGAGTTATTTGCAAATAGGTGCCCTAACGCACCTCAAAATCGTTAGGTGGTGACTCTTCTCTTTTAATACCCATCTAAAAGAGTTTCCACTTGTCAAAACCCGCTTTCGCGAGAAAATGGGGCACGACAGCATGTCAACTCTGCTTCTGACATACATAGGTTGTTAACATAATAAAGTTTTCTCTTATGTGGATTAACGAATTATTTGACTTCATGTACATTCCCCTCCCTATTTCCTTCACCTGCTTAAAATTTCTATATCATGTACGTCCCCTCCATATTTCCTTTATTTTCTTTAAATTTCTATAGCATGTGCCTATCTCCCATATTTTCTTCATTTAGTTACATTCTCGAACTATTTTTCCTTAGTTCTGCTAACTTCTCTCCTTTGTCATTCATCTTTCCTTTCCTTATTTTATTCATCTTTATCGCATTACTTACTATTTTTTACATGCTTTCATCATGAATAATATCTGGCAACGTGTTAATGTTTTTGCATAAAGCATGCTTTCCACATAGTACTCCACTCGTAGCAACATTTGATGGGTGTATGCACTTTCCTAAAACACCCTTTTAAAATAGAAAGGCTTATTAGCGGTAGACTAGTCGATCAACAATGCAGTCGAAGGTCCCGTGCCTTTCCCTCTCAAGTCGTCCACTTGAGAGTATCAGTTTAGACCCTTCTAGAAACCCCACTTTGATTTGAAATGTACATGCATCATGCTAAACTTAGTATGGATTGAAATTTCGTTGACGCATTAATCCATTTAGATAAACCTTGTCTAAAGTACAAAGGGATCTCCACAATCCAAAGGACACCATCATACTTTGTGAATTTGCTTGGAGAAAACGTGCCAACATGTTGACCGTTATTGCATAAATAGTTGAATCTGGAGGAAGAAAGGGTTAACTTTTGTTTGTTTGCGGAAAATGAAGCACGAAATCCCCATGTTTTCTATGGTTCAAAATATCACGTCTCTGCTAATAGAGTGGTGTAATGACCTTGAAATATGTGACAGAAATCATGTGAGGAGAGTATTAGGTAACTTGTCGTCTTTGTTGAATATTCGACCTAAAAGGGAATTAAATGGGGCAACCACCATGATATGGGATGAAGAGAGAGTTGTATTCTAATTTGGCAATACAAAAATGACTCCTCTACTGGAAAAGATAGGGGGTTCGCCAAGTTTCCATGGGATAGTCCGAGTCTGCTAGTACTAGAAAATCGCACCCCCCGAAATTTTCTGAATATGATAGGGTTTAAGAAAATTGACGAATTGGTTTTCCTGAAGAAATCCTACATCCCTTTTGAGTTTCTCTATGAGATATATGGTTAAAACAAAATCATATCGCATGCATCACGAGGATCTGGCTATTAACTCTTTGGGATGGGTACACCACTAGTTTACATCTTCATAGTCTACTTCTTGGATTTGATGATCTTTCTTATGCAAGCATGGTTTGGGAATTTCAAGGGTCACATTCTCCTACTACAGGTTTGGCAGCTAGAACACTTTCAGAGGGGAAATTACCACCAGGAGCTCTTGGGTAGACCACTGAATGACTACATAGGCAATAATCATCCAAAAAACCTGACATTTGCTTCGGATAGGTTTGCAAATCCTGGGAATATTGTAGGTTGGGTGAGTTTCTTCAGTAATCTGATAGACGGGCAAGTGCTTTTGATGTTCGAGTGGTTTCCTAGTAGCGAGTTCATCATCAGGTCCAAAGGAACCACACACTTGGTACTGATCAGGTGACGAGGCATCTACCTTTACGCTCCTATTAGGGTAATGAGGCAACCTGGCAGGAAGTAAGTTATACCTCGAGTTTCCAACATGGTTCAATATAAAGTGGACTTCAAAGAAGATGTTGTCCTATTAAAATTTAAGGCCCAACACATGTGCAACCAAAAGATCATCCTGGATGAGGGCATTGCACCAGACAGCTATCGGGCCAGTCATATGTATTACTACCTCTCGTGGTTGGAAGACAACATTATCGGAGACGTCTATCTGGGGGTCAATCTTAAATATAGAATCATAAATGATATGGATGAGTCTTAGGTAAAGTACAAGAGGCTACGCAAAAGAGTATTCGAATCTGAAGCTAAAAAATCTGGGACATCATAAGGTGGATATGGAGGCGATCAAGGAATGGAAAGAGATTACAAACATGTTGATAGAGAGGTTGGAGCACCTAAAGCAAGGAATTATGAAGCTAGAGGGGAAGATGAGAAAGAGGCTTTGGGATTGTCAAGGTATGGGATATGATGAAGGAGGGAAGCTGGCGGTGTCTTACTTGCTGCTCGACATGCACGACTTAGGAAATGTGATTGATGGAGTAAAAGAGAAAAGCATGGAGAAGATCCTTCTGGGACCAAATTGATTAGGAGATAATTTTCTTTATTGCTTTCTATATCAGATTTTGTTATATTTCAATGAAATAAGGCTTCTCACCATTAGTGACTTGACATTATAGTTCTGATTTAGTAAAGATTGATTTGATTTATTTTTCGCATTAATGCGATGAGGCAATGTTAGCGTGAATTTTCTCAAAGTATATATGTCGCTTAGGCCTGCCTCGGTCACAGTGAGGTCCCCAAATTAGGACGTAAATCATTGCATGACCTTACATGTTACTTGCTTAAATATTTCAAGCACTATTTCATTCCGTCTTAATAACTTAATTACCTTTCTTTTTACTTTCGTTTGATTATTCCCACACCCAAAGGTTGGTCTGTG
This sequence comes from Nicotiana rustica, assembly GCA_005239535.1. Lineage (NCBI taxonomy): Eukaryota > Viridiplantae > Streptophyta > Magnoliopsida > Solanales > Solanaceae > Nicotiana > Nicotiana rustica. Next base: position 176,073 of record ML532896.1, read on the forward strand.
CATTCTGGCATCATGACAATACCACACTAGATCCAGTGGTTCTCCACCTCCTCCTCCACCCAGCAACCCAAAAGCAAAAGCAAAGGCAAACGGGAGATGGATGATTTAAGTGGTAATCGAAAGATCGCTACCATAGCAGAGAATGTTGAAACCTCATACGGAAGGAGTACGCCGGGATAGAGTGAGTTGGTACTACAAATGGAACAGAAAATCTTGGAGCTACAAGGTGAGTTTGAGAAGGTCCAAAATCTCGCAAACCTCTCCCTTACTCTCAATGTCCTTGACATCAAACCTCAGTACACCGCCACCAAGAATCAAACACCACCTCAAAACATACAAGCCCAAAACCTACCACCCATAGCTCCACAAAATCCTCCTGCACCAATATCACAACCCCGCACCCTCTTAAGACCTTAATACTCCACCAGTACAAACCCCTCAACAACACCACAATCACTTGACCTAGTCTCTGCAAACCACTACTTATCATACCCCTCAAAACATACCACGACATACCCCCGATACACCTCAAACCTCAATCAATGATCACCCTTATACTCAAGTCCCAGGGACGAACCAAGGCAACCCGATATAGGTGGAAACTGTACCACATACCCGACAAAAAACCTTATACATACTTGAACCATATGAAAAGGACTTGCTCATTCGGAACATGGCTGAAGAGTTAAAGAAGCTGATAGGAAGAGTCCAAAGTGTTGAGGGCGGAAAAGGTGTTGAAGGTTTGATTTTTGAAGACCTGTGTATCCAGCCATATGTGGAATTAATGGAGGGTTACAAACCTCCTATGTTTGAAATATTTGATCGTACCGGTGATCCTAAGGTGAATTTAAGAACTTACTATGTCAAACTTGTAGGAGCAAGCAATAATGAGCAAATACGCATGAAGATGTTCATGCGAAGCCTTATCGAGGATGCCTTATCCGGGTACATTATCCAAAATCCGAAGAAGTGGGGGAAGTGGGTAAGCATGACATTCGATTTCATGGATAGATTCAGGTTCAACACAAAAAAAATAACTAGGCATTTTTTAAATCCAGAACCTCAAGAAGAAGCCAACAGAAACATTATATGAGTATGATACTCGATGGAGATCATAGACCGCCAAGGTCCGCCACTAGAAGAAGAGCAAATGAACAAGTTATTTGTCTGATCTCAAGATCCACAATATTATAAAAGATTGATGGTTATTGACAATCAAAAGTTATCAAACATCATCAAGTTAGAATAAAGGATAGAAGAATGAATCAAGAGCGGTATGGTGACAAATTTTGAGGCGCTGCAAGCCACCAATAAAGCTCTACAGTCTGGAGTTATTTCAAAGAAGAAGAAAGTGGGTCCTGTTGATGCGCCGTAGAATTTTGACACATTTAATACCAATTACTTAGATTTTAGCTCGTTTTAAATGCATTTTCTCGTTAATTCTTATGAAGTTTTGATGTTTTGCAGTACATGAGGCTTGAGGACCCAAAACCATGGAAATGAAGTCAAAAAGCGGCAAAAGAGCAAAAAGAAGACAACTTTGCGGGACGCATAATTCAAATGCGAACCGCAGAACTCACATGCGGACCGCAAACCACGAGGGGAAACCGCAGAGTAGAACAGTTAAAATGGCCAAATCGAATGAAAATTATGCGGTCCATTATCCGACCGCATAACAAATTTGGGTGCCGCATAACAGACCGCGGACTTCTAGAAGAGTCAGAGCCTCACAAGTTTGCGATGGAAAATGCTATCGCATAACAAATATGCGAACCGCATAACTACTATGTGATCGACACCTGGAACTGGACTCGGTAGATCTGTGATGGAATTGAGGAATATGCAGGCCGCATACCTGTTTTATGACAGGTATGAGGTCACATAATGTGTCTGCGAGGGTATTCTTGTCTAATTTTGGCCCCGATTTTAAGCCAATAAATAGATTTATTAGGGTTTCGTGGGGGCATCTTATCTAAAAAAGAAGCTACAATACAAGGCATTGAGTATTCCATCTTTTGGAAGCTTTAGAGTGAAGAATCTTGCACTTTTGCAAGCATTATGACATTGATTATTGCTATCTTTTTGTATTTTAGCATGTGTGGCTAGTTTTAAATACTAAGGTTGTGGACCCTAAATGGGTGTAATGTTAATGGGTGTTTACCACTGAATATATATAATGGTTGGTTGGTATATATTTATTTCTCATTCTTCATTTATTGTTGGTGGTTGCAAACATTAACAAATGCCATTTTACTCTTTCTTTACTTTGAAAAGTGGGTTAGGGTTTCGTAGAAGTAAATATCAAAAACTCAAGGCGTTAAACCTTGTTTAATAGAATTGCTTAGGGATAAGTTGATTTTATTTGGAAAAAATTGATTGTTCTTAATTGCAACTCTTTTATATTTGGAAAAATCATAAAGAGGAAATACTACCCAACTATTGGAAAATATTAGGTAGTCATTTAGAGATCATTTGCATATCAAGGACCTTCCATTAGAAATATATCATATTAACACCGATATCATTACATTTCATTAAAGGGGAAACAACCTTGGTTTAGTTAATCAAATTATTTACAATTTTATAGAATTATACTTGTTATTACTTCACTCAATTACAATACTCTTTTTAAGCTAACATAATAGAATTACGATTTAAGTTAAGCTTCACACTATTCACGTAATCTTTTCACGCATATTCCCTATGGGATTCGACCCCAACCTAGTTGGGTTATCATATTTGACATCGACCACTTTACACTATTTATTTAAGTGTAATTTGAGCATATCAAATTTTTGCGTCGTTGCTTGGGAATACGGTCTTGAAATTACTAACTAGTGTGCGCTTTACTTTACATCTTTCCTATTTCATCACACTTTTCTTGCTTTGCTTGGTGTGCTAGGTAAGAATGCATGATTATGATGAGGACGAAAATCCCTTTTACGAATATTGAGGAATACCTTGATGATACCAACGCCATTCTCTCTCTGCGGGTTGAAACTGCTACATTCAAAGTAGAATACGGGTTGATCCTGGAGCTCAAGGCAGAAGGGTTATTCAGAAACTCCACATATGATGATCCAACACAACACCTTAGGAATTTCTTCGGTGTGTGCGCCATGCATAAATAGAATAATGTGACAGACGATGCCCTGAGACTGCCGGTGTTAAAATACTCATTAGCAGGAGAGGCGAGAAAAAGGATTCAAAATCTACCTCCCCAGTCTATCACTTCTTGGCCCGAACTTGTCCGAGCCTTCTTGTCCAATTGGTTCCCACAGAGCAAGAAGTCTGAGCTCAGAGATAAAATCCTCTTCTTCAAACAACTACTAGGAGAACACTTACATGAGGCATGGGACTGATTCAAGTTGTACTTAGTGAGTTCACCGAACCATGGTTTTCCGGATACTATTTTGATGGAGAAATTTTACATGGGTCAGGATCCACTGTCCCAGTCCATAGCCAAAAATGCTACAGTCGGATATTTCATGGACAAAACGTCCCCCACGATTACATAGATTCTAGACAAGATGGCAAAGCACAATCAAACATGGCACTATGAAGATGCCGGTGGTGGAATTTCATACAGTACTCCCTCTCTAACCAACAAGATCAAAGAAAACCAAGAGAGAGACCAAGTTATTGCCGATCTTGCCACAAACATTGATGTTCTAACCAAAATGTTCGCGGAAAGTCAGAAAAAGAAGGTAAATATTGTGGAAGATATGCAACCAGTGGGAAATCAAGAGTTTGAAGAAACAAACTATGTTCATAATTCTTAAGGTGGTTATCGCCAACAAAGTCAATAGAGGCCAAACTCGCAAGGGCAAGGCCAACAAAATTGGCGCAGTGATCAAGGTGGGTCGAGTCAAGGAAATTGGAGCAACAACAACAACAATTATGCCAACCGGAGTTCCAACCCCTCTGTTCCACCAAGGGGGAAATATTCTAACACCTCGCACTACAAGGAGGGTTCTTCAAGTGAACCCAAGTTGGAAGGAATGCTTGAAAAGATCTTGCAAAATCAAGAAAGAGCGATGCTACAATGAGAAACATGTCCGAACTTGTGGGTTCACATACCGCCTGTATACAAAATCTTGAAATGAAAATGCGAGACTTCTCAAGGGAACAAAATCAAAAGCTCAAAGGTACCCTCCCAAGTGATACAATTTCCAACCCAAAGGGGAATGTGAGCGGTCCATCTCCTCATTACATGGCTATTACCACGAGAACCGGGAAAGTACTTCAAGGTGAAAATGAACAAGTGGTTGAAGTAGATGATCTTGAGCAAGAAGTTGAGGCACGAGTTGAAGTGCCGGTTGTTGTTGAAAGTGATAAGCTCCCCCAAGAGGTGAAGGTCCAAAAAGCATGACATGATGAGGCAAAGCAAAAGGTGAAGGAGGCCCCAAAAGCTCCACCACCAATTCCTCGACCTACTCCTCCATTCCCTCAAAGGCTTGTTAGAAGGGTAGATGGTAGCAAGTTCGAGAAGTTTTATGACATTCTAAAGCAATTTTCGGTGAACATTCCATTCTTGGAAGCCTTCCAAGAGATGCCGGTATTTCCAAAAACTTAAAGGACTTGATGACTAAGAATAAATCCACAAAAAAATGAAGTGGTGTGTATGAATCACCGGGTTAGTTCTGTTATTGCAACAGCAACCGTCGAGAAAAAAGAAGACCCGGGAGCATTCACCATCCCATGTACTATTGGTTTGCGAGATTTTGCAAGGGTACTTTGTGACAATGGGGCTAGCATTAACTTGATGCCTCTTGATATTTACAAGCAAGCGGGATTAGGTTTGCCAAGACCTACAAGTATGAGATTGCAAATGGCCCACCATTAAATCAAGAGACCCGTGGGAATTTTTGATGATGTCCTAGTGAAAGTGGCAAAGTTTCTTCTCCAGCCGACTTTGTGATCCTTGATTGTGCGGTAGACAAGGAAATTCCTATCATCTTGGGGAGGCCATTCCTTGCTACAGGAAGAGCTTTAATGGACTCAGAACTAAATGAAATCAAGTTCCGAGTAAATGATAAAGAGGTCACTTTCCAAGATAGTAAGGGTATAAAGTTGCCGAATGCATATGAAAGGATCTCGGTCATTGAGGTTATTGATGACATGGGGGATGCAAGTGATATGAATATGGAAGAAGAGTGCCTCGGTGAGGCCTTGGCGGCAATATTGGTAAACTTTGATGGTGAGGACATGGAGGGGTATATGGAAGCCGTGATTGCATTAGAAGGACGTGGGTCCTACACTTATGCACCGAAGAAGCTCTCTCTTCACTTAGAGAATAGAGCATCTCCTCCCACAAAGCCTTCCATCATTGAGCCGCCTCTACTTGAGCTCAATCCACTTCTACCACATTTGAGCTATAAATTTCTTGGCTCCAATGATACTTTGCTCGTAATTGTTTCCTCTTTGTTGGATGATGTGCAGGTAAGTCAATTGTTGAATGTCTTGCGGGAACAACAACAAGAAATTGGATGGACAATAGTGGATATCCGAGGAATTCCCGCCAGAATTTGTGAGAACAAAATCCAATTGGAGCAAGTAAGAAAGCCAAGTGTGGAACACCAAAGGAGATTGAATCCATCGATGCAAGAGGTGGTAAAGAAGGAGATCATCAAGTGATTGGATGCCGGGGTAGTCTACCCCTTCGCAGATAGTTCTTGGGTGAGCTCGGTGCAATGTGTGCCGAAGACAGGAGGCATGACCGTGATTCACAATGAGAAGAACTAGCTCATCCCAACAAGGACTGTTATCAGGTAGATAGTATGTATGGCTTACCGGAAGGTTAACAGTGCCACATGCAAAGACCATTTCACTATGCCTTTTATTGATCAAATGCTTGATCGGCTAGTGGGAAGGTCATTTTATTGCTTCCTTGATGGATATTCCGGCTACAACCAAATCAATATTGCATTAAAGGATCAAGAGAAAACAACTTTCACATTCCATATGGGACTTTTGCTTTTAGCCGGATGCCGTTTGGGTTATGCAACGCTCCGGCTACGTTCCAAAGGTGCATGATGTCTATATTCTCAAACATGGTGGAGGATTTCCTAGAAGTGTTCATGGACGACTTCTCGGTGGTAGGTGATTCTTTTGAGCATTGCCACGACAACCTTAGGCAAGTGCTCAAAATGTGCGAGGAAACAAACCTTGTGCTAAATTGGGAGAAATACCACTTCATGGTGGATGAGGGCATTGTATTGGGCAACAAAATTTCTAAACATGGCATAGAGCTTCACCGAGAAAAAATTGAAATCATCTCCAATCTACCTCCACCAATTTTAGTGGTGTCCGAAGCTTTTTGGGGCACGCCGACTTCTATAGGCGGTTTATCAAGGACTTCTCAAAAATTGCAAATCCCATGTGCAAGCTCCTTGAAAAAGATGCCAACTTTGTTTTTGATGTGAAGTTCCTTAAAGCGTTTGAAGAATTGAAAGAGAAGCTCACCACGACAACCGTTATTGTCACACCGGATTAGTCCCTTCCATTTGAACTAATATGTGACGCCAATGGTATAGTTACTAGAGCCGTGCTCAGTCAAAGGCATAACGTGAATTATAATGTGCTCAAATGAATTATAATGTGACTGAGCAAGAACTTCTTTCCAGTATTTGTGACGTTGAGAAATTTTGAGCCTATTTGTTGGGGTCCAAGGTGGTAGTCTACACGGATCATGCTTCTCTTTGCTGTCTTATGGCGAAGAAGGTTTCCAAGCCACGATTAGTTTGATGGGTCCATTTATTACAAGAATTCAACTTTGAGGTCAAGGATCACAAGGGCACAGAAAATCAAGTTTGGATCATTTGTCTAGGCTCGAGGAAGAAGGAATACCAAAGGAGAACGTTGACATCAATCATGCTTTTCCAGATGATCACATATTGGCATTGTCTTATTCATCCTCCCCTTGGTATTCCGATATTTCTAACTATTTGGTTAGCAACCTTATTCCCGATGGATTGGAGGCTAATCAAAAGAAGAAGTTCTTGTAGGAATGTAGGCAATACTATTGGGAGGAGCCCTTCTTGTTTCGCATCTATGCCAACATCATTCGACGGTGTGTTTCGGAAGATGAGGTTATGCCAATTCTCAAGGCATGCTATGACTCGGCGGTTGGAGGTCATCATGGAGGAAATCGAACGGTAGCAAAGGTACTTGAGTGTGGCTTTATTGGTCGTCGACCTACCAGGACGCGAATCAAATGGTCAAATCTTGTGATCAATTTCAAAGGCAAGGGTAAATCTCTAAGAGGCATGAGATGCCTATGAGTTTTGTGATGGAGGTCAAAATCTTCGACGTGTGGGGGATCAATTTTATGGTTTCCTTTGTGAGCTCTTATGGCATGAAGTATATCCTAGTGGCAGTGGACTATGTGTCCAAGTGGGCTGAGGCAATCGCCTGGCCAAACAATGAGGCGAGGAGTGTGATCGCATTTTTGAAAAAAAGCATATACACACGGTTTGGCACTCCTAGAGCCATTCTCAGCGATGGTGGCTCTCATTTCTGCAACAAGGCTTTCACCGGGCTACTTGAGAAATATGGCGTAAAGCACAAGGTGGCCACACCTTATCATCCTCAGTGGAGTGGCCAAGTTGAAGTCTCCAACTGGGAGATTAAGAACATTCTAGCCAAAACTGTCAATCAAACAGGACCGACTGGTCAAGAAAGCTAGATGATGTATTTTGGGCCTATCACACAACATTGAAGACTCTTATTAGCACTTCACCATACCGGTTAGTCTTTGGCAAGGCATGTCATTTACCCATGTAGATGGAAAACAAGGCCATGTGGGCTTTGTAAAAGTTGAACCTTGACTGGGCCGAGGCTGCTAATCTGATATTGACACAACTCAACGAAATGGAAGAATTTTGTTTCCATGCCTATGAGAGTGCAGCTGTGTACTAGGAAAGAATGAAGTTTGTCCATGACAAAAAGATCTTGAAGTAGGATTTCAAATCGGGTGACTTAGTCTTGCTTTTCATTTCAAGACTCAAGTTGTTCCCGGACAAACTCAAATCTAAATGGTCTGGCCCGTTCAAAGTGGTAAATGTGTCTCCATTTGGAGCTGTTGAATTAGAGACGGAGAATGGACTCCAAACTTTCAAGGTGAATGGCCAGCGGGTTAAGCACTACTTGGGCACAGCTACAGACAAGCATTTGGTGGAGCAATTTGCTCTCAAAGATGGTCCATCCCCCATAACTGAGTAAGCCCAAAAAGGAGCCAACTTTATCGTTCCGCGACGTTAAATTAAGCACTTCGTGGGAGGCAATCCATGTGTGGTAACATTCTTTTTGTTCCTTATTTTAATTTATTTTTTGTTATGTAGATTAGATTGAGCAAGTTGACCTGTTTTTTATAGTGTAGGTGGTCCAAAATAACATAAAACATGGTGAGCGTATCGAAGAAATAGAAGAAAAGTCACTCAAGGGAGTTTGCTGCAACTATGCGGTCGCATAATGACTATGCATACCGCATAGCGGTCGCAACGCTGGACAGGAAGTTAAGAACAATTTGCTAAAAAGATATGGTGAAAAATCACATTATGAGGTCCGCATATCACTTGTGCAGCCGCATATCACTTATGCGGCCGCATAATGCTTCGCGTCTATGAGGTAATTAGACCTACCCTGAAACTACCGCATAACACTCATGCGGTCACATAACGTGTTACGCGGTCACTTGTCCACCACATCCTTTCCAAGTAAAAAAAATCCCTAACCTTTTTCGCACAACCTCACTCACTTGCACACACGCACTCACACTCGCACAAGACAAACAAAATCAAAAAGAAAAAGAGAATAAGGCTAGACCGAATATTGAAGCAAGAACAAGGATCGATCAAACGAACCAAGTGCAATTTTATTTCTGAGATCATTTTCTTCTACTTGTTTTCTACATCTGGTATGTACTTTCTCCCATTTCCATTTCTTTTACTTTTGTTTTGTGATGTTTTTGTTCTTTCTTTGTTTTTTCGTGTTGTTTTTGTCGTTTGTAGCCCCCTAAGTGCTTAATTGAAGATAAAAATGATTGGTATGGGGTCTGTGAACATGATGTAGGTTGTAAATTCTTGTTAGGAATAGGTTTGAATTGTGGGAAGGATGACTTTTTGCGGCCCGCATAAACGGTGTGTGGCAAAAAAAGTCCCCGCAAATGTAACCCAGGTGACCTTGTGTAGTGCAATAATGCGGAGGCTTTTGCGATCGCAAAAGCCTCCGCATTATTGCACTACACAAGGTCACCTGGGTTACATTTGCGGGGACTTTTTTTGCCACACACCGTTTATGCGGGCCGCAAAAAGTCATCCTTCCCACAATTCAAACCTATTCCTAACAAGAATTTACAACCTACATCATGTTCACAGACCCCATACCAATCATTTTTATCTTCAATTAAGCACTTAGGGGGCTACAAACGACAAAAACAACACGAAAAAACAAAGAAAGAACAAAAACATCACAAAACAAAAGTAAAAGAAATGGAAATGGGAGAAAGTACATACCAGATGTAGAAAACAAGTAGAAGAAAATGATCTCAGAAATAAAANCTGTTATGCGGCTCACAAGCCCCCCGCAAACCTGGTCAGTTGATAGGTTTGTCTAAGGGACATTATGCGGCATGTTTGCGATCGCAAACCATGATTTGCGGTGGGTTTTGCGATCGCATATTTTTTGTCCAATCAAGGTACACAGTTTTGCGATGGATATGCGATTCACATAGTGGTTATGCGATTGCATAACCCATCACATAACTGATATTTATTCTGAGTGTTGTAATAATGCGACGGGTTTGCTCTCCGCATGGTGTTTATGCGACCGCGTAACCCATCGCATCTTTCTTTTGTAATTTTTTAGTCTTATGCTTGCTATGCTACGCCGATCCCTCACACACTGTTTCTTTGCAAAAATGGCAGCAAAGAAGGCTATAGCAACGCGATCCCCATCCACTCGTGGAAAAAAAAAGGGCCACTGCCGGCCATCATGCACAACAGATAAAACGACCACGACTGGAAACCTCCCGTACTGCTGCTGAGCACTCCTCCCAGTTTGATGAGGAGGAGGCACAACTAGATACCTTGCCATCAGTAGACTTGCAAGCTGAGGCAAGAAGGAAAAAGGGGGAGGATCTACAACTCCGATTTGGGGTCACATGCTCCATGAGTCTGTACAAAGAGGGGCTTGAAAAGTGAAAGATCCTCGACGAAAAGCAATTGAGTCTGAATGGAATGCAGGAACACTAGCCTCACATCCTAGAGAACATCAAAGAAATGCAGTGGGAATTCTTCACAGAGGTCCCTGATGAGTATAATGAGACAATTGTGCGGGAATTTTATGCTTCATATGGGGCCTCCAGGATCACTAAGCACAAGAGAAATAGGGTCTTTAGTGACACAGTTGTGGTTCAAAGAAAGCAGGTGCTATGTGATAAGGGCACCATCAATGACTTGTACTTTGAGGACTGGAGTCCGGGCACAACTGAGTATGAGCCAAAAGTAGCAAATAAAGACAACGAGTGTGCTTGGATAGATTCGGTTATAGCAAAGGGAACCCTAGCCTAGATTGAACCTAACCCGAAGATTTACAAAGAGGGTCTCACACGGGAGGGTCTCTACTGGCTCAACTTTGTCACTTGACGCCTGATACCGTCCGGAAATGAAATTAATTTAAACATCGAGAAAACACTCCTGATTGCGTGCATCATGACTGGTATAAAAATTAATGTGGGTGAGATTATTATTCGAGAGTTGGGGGTCAGGGCGAACCAGAAAGCCACGTCCCTTCCATTCCCATGCTTGATCACAGCTCTCTGTAATGTTGTGGGAGTGCCTCCATTTCCATACAATGACAAGCCGGTGAAACCGTTTAAGGATATGGATATCATGCGTATTAGTGACGCAGTGTCAAAGAAAGCTTCTGCTCCTACAGAGATTCAGATCCCCCACTCAGCGGACATAGACATTCCAGAATCCCAGATACCTACCTCTCCTCAGGACACAATGGCATCCACAACCCACTCCACAGGCCACCACTGCACACCCCCTGGTCGCACTGCCAGCTCTTTCTAAGCTGGGTCACCTAGCTCAGCACAAAAATGCTACGGTAGACCGGTTGATGAAGGAGCTCCCAACCATTACTTGGAATGCATTGCTTAAGAGAATCGCCTGAAGCAAATTGAGGTGTCGCTGGAGAAAGTTAAACGAGGCAAGGTTGGAGGCATGCCTAAGCTCCGTACAGATGTAGATGCATTGAAGGTTGAGCTGCAAGAGATGCAACACCTAGAGTTTGACGTATCCCCCCTCCTGCTAAACGAAGGAGAGCAGGGAGCTGGCACGTCCATTGCTGGAGTAGACTTAGATTTTAGCACACTGATGACAGCTCCCGAGCCGCAGATTGTTGGGTCCTCCCAGACTCCAGCTCCCCTAGCACCCATTGACATTCCCTCTGAGGCAGATTCTAGACATGCTGAAGAGTTCGAAGAAGAGGAGACAGATAATGAAGAGACAGATTAAGATGCACTGTCAGATAAGGATGAGGGTCTTCAAGACAAGGGTAAGCAAGTTGTCATGACTACAGCTGCACAAGAGAAAGAAGAAGAAAATTCACAGAAGGAAATTGCACACTCGCTAGCGAACATGGTCGCAAAAGCCCATCCATCAGCTACTCAGCCATCATCGGGTAAGGCTAGCAGCTCCCAGGCCCCCGCTGTATTATCAAGTCAGTCGGAGATCCCTACTCCATCCGTAGAGGTCACTCCTCAGGATGAGATCCCATCAGCAGCTTCAGCATTAGTGGGTGACCCCATCGCAGTCCAACATGCTTCCGACACCCACAACGCTTAGTGCGCCACCAGGGAGCCCCTCAACTCTATTTTAGATTCTTACGCATTGGGGACAATGCATGCTCTTCAGTTGGGGGCGGGATAGCCATTTTTGTGACCTTTGTGTACATAATTGTATATAAAAAAATAAAAAAATATATATAGTTGCATGCATAACTTCCTTAGTAGTTAGTAATGAATTCCCCTTGGTTTATCTTCAACGAGTTCTTTTCCAAGGGTGTAATAGTAGAACCAGGACAGTAGTATGAAACGTTTTGACCTATTTGGTGATTGTATAGTTTCAAGCATGTATGTTGGTCAATGAGTTATACCCTTCCGTTGTTGATATATATATATATATATATATATATATATATATAAATATTTTATGGTTAGTCCTTTTTGTGAACTTGAGGTTCAGTCTTTGACTTTATGATTACTCAGAATTGTACTTATCATATGATGAAAGCTTTGAGTTGCCTGATGTTCACTTGAGGGCTAAAACCATGTTGAGTCAAATAGTTCATGTGCGATGTGTGTTAGAGTTTGTGTAAATAATTCTTGTGTTTACTTCTACCATCTAGAACTTGCCCGGTTGGTCTTTCAATGCTAATGATAATTACGTTTGGTTGGAGAGATGACCTTAGGCATTCTTTGTGTTATTTGAAAAACCCCTTTAGCCTTTCAAGCTAACCATTGTTTAGGCAGGGTATAGTCACTTGTATCCCAAATACTTATCCAACCCTTCCCTAAACTTACATTAAAAAGTCCTTATGGGATCTCCAATCGAATGTTTTTGAATAGGCAGCGATTTAAAATAAGGGCAAGCTTATAACATGATATGTTGTAACACTTGAAATTCCTTGTGAGAGTGAGTGTCTTTGTAAATCTGCCCCCTGTGTTGTCTCTGTAAATATGGTGATTTTCGGGACTTTCGTTCTTGTGAGGTTACATGAGCTGCAAGGTTTAACAAAAGTTACGTTCTTGAAGTCGAATGCAAGTACACTTAGATGAGAGAAACATTTTGTCAAATTGGTCGAGGCTCAAAGTTCACAGGTTTATTAGCTTCTTTGTAAATAATAATGGTTGTCCAGGAAGGGTAAATAAATGACAGCACATACTTGTGAACTGACAATTAAAACCATCCACGGTCACTACTGTTTCATGTCGTCAGTCAGAGTCTAGGATAGGATAATGTTGTTTTATGTTGCTTGAGGACAAGCAAGAGTTTATGTTGGGGGTGTTGATGTGCCGTAGAATTTCGGCACATTTAATACCAATTACTTAGGTTTTATCTCGTTTTAAATGCATTTTCTCGTTAATTCGTATGAAGTTTTGATGTTTTGCAGTACATGAGGCTTGAGGACCCGAAAACATGGAAATGAAGTCAAAGCCACAAAAGAGCAAAATGAAGACAAGTTTGCGGGCCGTATAATTCAAATGTGGACCACAGAACTCACATGCAGATGGCAAACCATGAGGGGCAACCACAGAGTAGAACAGTTCAAATGGCCAAATCGAACGAAAATTATGCAGTCCATTATGCGACCGCATAACAAGTTTGCGGGCCGCATAACAGACCGCAGACTTCCAGAAGAGTCAGAGCCTCACAATTTTACGATGAAAAATGCGATTTCATAACAGATATGCGAACCGGATAACTGCTATGTGATCGATACCTGGAACTAGCTCGGTAGATCTGATGGAATTGAAGAATATGCGGACCGCATACCTGTTTTGCGACAGATACATGGTCGCATAATAAGTCTACAGGGGTATTTTGGTCCAATTTTGGCCTCGATTTTTAGCCCACTATAAATATATTTATTAGGGTTTTGTGGAGGGGCGTCTTGTCTAAAAAAGAAGCTACAATACAAGATATTGAATAGTCCATCTTTTGGAAGATTTAGAGTGATGAATCTTGCACTTTTGTAACCACTATGACATTGGATATTGTTATCTTTTTGTATTTTAGCATGTGTGACTAGTTTTAAATACTAAGGTTGTGGACCCTAAATGGGTGTAATGTTAATGGATGTTTACCATTGAATATATATATATATATATATATATATATATATATATATATAATGGTTGGTTGGTATATATTTATTTCTCATTTTCATTTATTGTTGGTGGTTGCAAACATTAACAAATGCCATTTTACTCTTTCTTTACTTGGAAAAGTGGGTTAGGGTTTGGTAAAAGTAAATATCAAAAACTCAAGGCCTTAAACCTTGTTTAATAGAATCGTTTAGGATAAGTTGATTTTATTTGGTACAAATTGATTGTTCTTAATTGCAACTCTTTTATATTTGGAAAAATCATAAAGAGGAAATACTACCCAACTATTGGAAAATATTGAGTAGCCATTTAGAGATCATTTGCATATCAAAGACCTTCCATTAAAAATATATCATATTAATACCGATAGCATTACATTTCATTAAAGGGGACACAACCTTGGTTTAGTTAATCAAATTATTTACAACTTTATAGAATCATAGTTGTTATTACTTCACTCAATTACAATACTATTTTTAAGCTAACGGAACAAAATTACGATTTGAGTTAAGCTTCACACTATTCATGAAATGTTTTCATGCCTATTCCCTGGGGGATTCGACCCCAGCCTAGTTGGGTTGTTATATTTGACATCGACTGCTTTACACTATTTATTTAAGTGTAATTTGAGCGTATCGCCTATGATGGTAGCTCAGGGACCTAACTCTCTACTTACCTATCAGACACCTCCACCAACATATCAAAACTCACCTCCACAATACCAATGCCCCACCACTACCTACCATACCTATAACACCCAACCTACATATTACCTTTCACCTTCTCCCGCCCGCAAAAATTACCCAAGCCACAACAAAAATTTGACCGCAGAACACCAAGACAATACACCCCTATCGCCGAACCCATAACACAACTATATGAGAGATTGAAGGTCGCTAGTTATGTCACTCTCATTCCTGCTGCTCTTGTTGAAAATCCTTCCTAGTGGGTTAATCCCAACAAGACTTGTGCCTACCACTGAGGAAAGAAGGGTCATACTATCGAGGAACTCTGCATGTTAAAAGACAAGATCTAGAAATTGATTAACACCAAAGTTATAAAGGAAAAAGAGTTTGCACCAAATGTCCGCAATAAACCTCTTCTTGATCATAGGAGTGAGGTAGTGAATGTGATAAAAATTGATGAAGAATGTGATCTGGAAGGATCCATCGGGCTTATTCGAGAGGGGGACGCTCCCAAAAATCCTCTTGTCACCCTATCGCCGATTGTGGTGCAACACAAGACATCATTCGTGGTCGAGGTAGCTACGCCCTTCGTTGTGATGGTAGCTCCAACGCGGTATTACAAGTCTGATGTTGTTCCATGGGATTATGTGGCGGAGTCAAGGAGAAAAGAAAAATCTAAGATGGAAAATATATGTGTTGCACAGGGAATGACCAGAATTGGCAGGGTTTATACACCAAATCATATTGGAGGAACGAGTAATGACACCTCACTGAAATAACCTGTTATGGAGATAGGTGCTGATGATCTTTGGAAGAAGGTACATGAAATGGGATACTCTGTTGTTGATCACCAAAACAAGACTCCCGCTCATATATCTATCTTATCCCTGTTGCAAAACTCATATGCACACAAGAATTCCTTGATGAAGGTGTTAAGTGAATCTTATGTACCTAGTGGTATCACCAGTGAAGAGATGGCGAACATGGTGGGGAAGATACTTCCATGAAGATGAGCTTCCACCGAAAGGATTAATTCATAACAAAGCACTGCACATCACTGTGCAATATGAAGAAAAGTTCATTGCTAGGGTTCTAATAGACGGGGGTTCAAGTTTGAACATATGCCCGCTGACTACTTTGAAAATATTGAGTATAGGTCTGCATGAGATACATGTTATATCCCGCATTTCGTACGTAAAAATTTCGTCGTAAGCTAATCGACATAGACTCCAGAATAAGATTATTTTTGAGGTTATAAGAATTTATGTTATTTATAACAGGCGATAAGTGATTGTCGTTAAGGTTAAAAGGTAAAACAATCAATGAAAATAAGTTTTGTTGAATATTGTCGATTTGGGATAAAATACGGTCTGAGCTATAATACCCGGTATTTATGGAATAGTGTTATACAAGGTACCACATGACCATGATAGTAAAGTGTATAAGGTATGTTAAAAGTGAGTAAACTTTTATAACTAATTTGAGATAATTCATAATTATGTGGGTAATT
Organism: Nicotiana rustica; assembly: GCA_005239535.1. NCBI lineage: Eukaryota > Viridiplantae > Streptophyta > Magnoliopsida > Solanales > Solanaceae > Nicotiana > Nicotiana rustica. The sequence continues at coordinate 192,163 of ML532896.1, forward strand.
TGTTAATTATTGGGTAATGGGAGATTACCTAGTTAATTAAGGTATTGTTGGGTGATTAATTAAGGACGTTGGATGAGACATAACCTCCTCAACGTGGAAACACTCCCCCCCCCCCCCCC
>ML532896.1:193747-235053 GCA_005239535.1 Nicotiana rustica
GAGATGATATGATGGGATGCCCTCAGAGGCTTGATGATGTTATGTACACCTATGCCTATGCATGACACGACTTTTATATGCATGTGCATGACATTATAAATGTTTCAGGATTTATAAAGTTAATTCGACTTACAGACGGAGTTCTTTATTCCATGATTCATATTTGTCTCTTATGTACTTATTTTTATGCCTTACATACTCATTACATTATTCGTACTGACGCCCTATTTCCCAGGTCCTGCGTTTCATGCCCGTAGGTGCAGGTAGACAAGCTGACGGTCCCTCTTCTTAGGATTTTTTATCAGCGAGAGTTGGTGTGCTTCATTTGATCCGGAATTACTTTGAATTTTGGTATGATGTGTTTGTATACATATATGGGTATGACGGGGCCCAGTCTCATTCTTGTACAGTTGTATTTTCTATTAGAGGTCTGTAGACAGTCATGTATAGCTGGATAGTATGTGGACTTGTCGACTTCCAATTTTGGATATATAGTTGTCTATAGCAGCCTTATCAGATTGCCCTATATATTTTGCACGTGTATGTATATATGTCTTTTGGACAGGTTTCCCTCACTTATGCTATTATCCTAATTCAGCAAACGTTTTCATGCTTATATCTTAGACGCATGCTTAAGGGTGTTCAACTGGTAGGACTCGGTCAATCGTCATTGGCCATCCATTTGGGTCGTGACAAAAGTGGTATCGGAGCGGTTCTGTCCTAGGGTTGTCTACAGACCGTGTCACATAGAGTCTTGTTTATCAGTGTGTTGTGAACCACACTTATAAACAGGAGGCTACATGATATTTAGGATGGTTACTTTTCTTTCTGATCCAGATTCTTCGATAGAACTGAGTCGTATGTATCCACCCCTAATTTTTACATTATTTATGTTTTTAGTGATGCCTATTAGTACTAGACGTCAGGCGCAAGCCGCTAGCACAGTTCAGAAGGATACGAAGGTGTTAGAAAGAGATATAACTTGCACTATGGAGTCAGACCCATAGGAGATCATGGGTCTTATCGAGGAGGATCCATCTGAGGATCCATATGAGTCATACGTTCGAGTAGTTTCGATCTCGCCGGCCGCAGATAGGGTGAGAGGAGTTCATACCTCACCAAGGCCCTTAATTTAATTATCATGGCCCGTTGATTAGGGTATAAGGGGAGTGGTGCACGGATTGGCACAACCGGGTTTCCCTTAGACTCGAAACTATGTCAGGGTAAATGCGGACAACAGCTCTTCTAAGGTTCCATATAGTCCAAAGTCTTGGGAGTCCGTCAATCAAGTTGAGCTAAGAGGAGGAAGGTAGCTGATAGGGACATGTAGATTCCACTTCGAAGTGTGTTTGATCGAGGCTCTCATATAGGACGGGGCGAGGACCCTCTACTGTAGGCTTCCTCCAAATATCAGTTTTTGGTGGGTGAGCTCCACCTCTTCTTGGAGTATTGCCAAGTCAGGGTTCTGTATATGTTATGTTGCTTTCTGAGGACGTAAGGAGCCCTGTCCTGACTTACATATATTATGGTCATCTTTTTTTAGAGGTTTTGCAGATAGTATCTTGTATACAGTTTTGGGTATAACATCTCTACGGCCTTTTTTTCCCCTATGTATCTATATAAATCTTTTGTTTAATTAGTTATGCGAGTTAAGTTGTAATATTGTTACTTATATATATGGATATGGCCCGTAATGGCCCGTCATAGGTTTGATAACAAATAAAGATAAGGTACGTGGCACTTGGTTGGGTATAATTTGATGTTATAATGGGTATGGATTCGTTGGCTTCTTGTTATGCTAACGTTGATTGTAGATCGAAGATGGTCCAATTTCAATTTCCAGGGGAGCCTGTTTTTATAATGGAGAAGCAATATGGCACCGCTGAGAGGTAGATATATTTCATATCTCAAGGCAAGGAAGATGGTCGGAAAGGGTTATATTTATCACTTAGTTCGGGTACATGATGTGAAAGTAGAGTCACCAACCATTCAATCTATCCCTGTGGTTAATGTGTTTCCCGATGAGCTTCCAGGTCTTCTGTCAGAGTAAGTAATTGAGGTTGCTATTGACCTACTACTAGATACTCAACAAATATATATCCCTCCCTATAGAATGGAACCCGCAGAGCTGAGGCAGTTGAAGGAAAAGCTAAAGGACTTGCTTGAAAAGGCTTTATCAGACCTAGTACATCACCGTGGGGAGCACTTGTGTTATTTGTGACTAAGAAAGAGGGTTCCTTGCGGATGTGTATAGTTTATAAACAATTGAATAAGGTGGCTTATTTGATCAGTTGCAAGGTGCCAATTGTTTCTCGAAGATAGACTTGAGGTCCGGGTAGCATCAGGTAAGGGTTAAGGAGAAGTATATTCCGAAGGCAACATTCAGGACCAGGTGTGGACATTTTGAGTTTAGTGTAATGTCGTTCGATTTGACAAATGCTCCAGTAGTATTCATGGACATAATGTACCATATGTTCAAACCCTTTCTAAATTTGTTCGTGATTGTACTTATTGATGATATATTTATGTATTCTTGTTCTGAGAGTGAGTGCACAAATCATTTGCATATGGTGCTGAAAGTTCTACAAAAAGGGAAGTTGTATCCAAAATTTTCTAAATGTGAATTCTGGTTGAATCATGTAGCATTCATTGGGAATATTATTTGACATGAAGGTATCCGAGTTAATACACAAAAGATTGAGGCAGTAGAGACTTGACCTAGACCCACGACACCGACGAAGGTTCGTAACATTCTCTGTTTGGCAGGTTATTACAGGAGACTTGTAAAGGGATTTTCTTCTCTTTCAGCACCATTCAATAAAGTGGTGAGGATGTGATGTTTTGCTTGATGTTCCAGAATAACATACGGAAATATATGGTGCAAGACACTAGAAGGAAGGTTGCGAATAAGTATAAATACATAAGTGTAGGTCGCAAGCTAGAGTATGGTAGAGCGACAAAGTTTTAGGAAGACATGAGTAAGGATAAGAAAAGGTGAGTGAGAAGGTGACAAGAATGGATATGTCCTCGGGATTAAGCCCATGAAACTAAGAAAGCTGATGGTTTCGCTAAGTTATAGAAAGCTCAGTATAGCCTGAATTAACTCAAAGGAGTCTAAGACTAATAGCATTTATAAGAGATGGAATGTTGCCCTGGTAGTGGAATAAGGGCATAATTGTGATGGATAAAGGATCATGTTTGGGCCTTCGATCTAGTAATGATTTGAAGAAAAAAAAGAGGGGATTTTATGAATTGTACAGGATTAGAATACCCATGTAAGTTGACTCAGAAGGGAGCTAAGTTTCAATGGACTGATGCTTGCGAACGGAGTTTCCAGACATTGAAGGACAGATTAACTTCAGCACCGATTCTAACCCTCCCAAAGAGAACCGATGATTATGCTACCTTTTATGAAGCTTTGGGCGTTTGATTGGTTTGTGTACTAATGTAGCATGGTAAGGTTTTATCTTATGCTTCTAGACCACTAAGAAAACACGAGTAGAATTACCCGACCCACGATTTAGAGTTAGATGTAATGATGCATGCACGAAATATGTGGAGTCACTACATGTATGGCGTTCATGTTGATATCTATATGAACCATAAGATCCTTCAGTATATCTTCAAGAAAAAGGAATTAAATTTACATCTGAGGAGATGGTGGGAACTACTAAAAGACTATGTCACTGATATTTTATATCATCCGAGGAAAGTGAATGTAGTAGCCGATGCCCTCAGCCGTAGATATATGGCTAGCATGTGGTATTACAACCAGAGAAGAGTGGGATAGCTCATGACATTCATCAGCTAGCTAGTCTTGGAATTAGGTTACTAGACTCAATGATACTAGAATTATTATTGAGGACACGACAACATCCTCTTTAGTAACTGAAGTGAAGGAATACTAGTACGAGGATCCTGTGTTAGCTCGTTATAGGGATAAAACCCCTCATAAGGAGAAGAAACCATTTGAGATTACAAAATATGGGGTCCTCATATATCAAGGACGATTATGTGTCCCTAATGTTTTAAGGTTGCGTCGGCAAGTTATGGGAGAAACTCACTATTATTGTTATTCCGTCCATCCAGGAGTAAAAAAGATGTATCATGATATCAAGGAAATATATTAGTGGTACGGAATGAAAAATAATATATTGGAGTTTGTTTCCCAGTGCTCTAATTGTCAGTAGGGTAAGATTGAACATCAAAAACCCGGTAGATTATTGCAGGCTATAGAGATTCTGACTTGGAAGTTGAAGTAATTAATATGTATTTCATCATAGGCTTGCCTCGTACCCAACATAAGTTCAATTCCATATGGGTGATTGTTGGAAGACTTACAAAATCACCTTATTTTCTGCATGTGAGGACTACATATTCCGCAAAGGATTATGCAAGCCTTTACATTAAGGAGATAGTATGACTTCATGGTGTACTTATATCTATTATCTCGGATAGAGGAGCTTAGTTTATAGCTAATTTCTGGAGGTCCTTCCAAAAAGGATTGGGGACTCAAGTAAGTCTTAGTACCGCATTTCATCCCCAGACAGACGGACAAGCTGAGCGTACTATTCAGACAGTTGAGCGTATGTTACGATTTTTGTAATATACTTCAAGGGTAGCTGGGATGATCAACTGCCGCTTATTGAGTTTGCGTATAATAATATCTATCATTCCAGTATTCAAATGGCTCCATACAAAGGTCTTTATGGACGGAAGTGTAGGTCTCCTATAGGATGGTTCGATGTTAGGGAAAATTAAGTTAGTTTGACCAGAATCGGTACAACAAGCAATCGGGGTGATTAAGCTTATACAAGAAAGGCTATTAGCAGCTCAAAGACGTCAGAATTCTTATGCGATAATCGACGATGAGATTCGGAGTCCTAGGTTGACGATTGGGTATTCCTAAAGATATCATCGATGAAAGGCGTTATAAGGTTTGGAAAAAAAGGAAAACTTAGTCCTCGGTACATTAGACCATATAAGATCATATGCAAGGTAGGCCAAGTAGCATATAACATAGACTTGCCTTCTGACTTGGAGTCTGTACATCCAGCCTTTCATGTGTCTATGCTTCATAAATATATCAGAGATCCTCCTAGGATCGTATCATTTGACGATGTTCAGGTCACAGAGAAACTATCACATGAGGAAACTCCCATTGCTATATTGGATAGACAAGTTCGGAGGTTGAGGACTAAAGACATAGCTTCGGTGAAAGTACTTCAGAGAAACAATAATGTGGAAGAAATGACTCGGGAAGCCGAAGAAGACATGAAGTTTAGATATCCTCACTTGTTTCATCTTCCAAAGAAGGATCCGACTGAGACATCACAGCCTTAAGGTACGAGTATGGACTATTGTGTTAGTTATTGTCATTGGACGTGTAACGCCATTGCCGTGATTGATGATTGTGACAACTTGTGGCATTGAATTATTGAGTTACCTACAGGAAGGGTTGATACTAGTACTGTTACAAAGACGACTCTGCCAAAATTTATATAGACCCCGGGGAGTTAAACATTCGAGGACGAATGCTTCTAAGAGAGGAAGGATGTTATATCCCGCAATTCATATGTAAAAGTTTCGTTGTAAGTTAATCGATGTGGGGATGATATTTTTTTTGAGGTTATAAAAATTTATGCTATTTATAACAGACGATAAGTGACTGTCGTGAATGTTAAAGGGTAAACGAATAAAAAAAATGAGTTTCATTGAAGATTGTCGATTTGGGATAAAATATGGTCTAACCTATAATACCCGGTATTTATGGACTAGTCTCATACAAGATACCACATGACCATGCTAGTAAGGTGTATAAGGTATGTTAAAAGTGAGTATTATTTTAAGTAATTTGAGATCATTCTTAATTATGTGAGTAATTGGTTAATTATTGGGTTATGGGAGATTACCTAGTTAATTAAGGTATTGTTAGGTGATTAATTAAGGACTTCGGATAAGACTTAACACCCCTATTTCCTATTTAGTGACTCTTAAAATAGGTTAAAAACTGGGACATTTAAGAGGGTTATGTGACATCATGTCTTGAAAAGTGGGGCCCAGACCATAAAGACTACAAATCCCTTCTCTAATTCACAAATGGAGATGTATTACATCTAAGTTAGAGATAAGGCTTCAGCAAGATGAAAGCTTCATTAGCAATGTGAGTTGCTTATTTTATAACATTATAGCAACATGGGATTTGCTATTCTAAGGGAGTACAGTGCAATCTTCCTCAAGAATATCATATGGATTTTTCCCTACTCCGATCTTGTCGTCACGTGTTTTGTCGCAATTAACGTGTGTTAGAAGAATTGTCAATAGAATCTACTCAGGTATGTTAAGTCTATCCCTTCTTCATTTTTTACATGATCCATACAATACAAATGAAACTAGCAAGTGCATAACTTTCATAGATGACTCTATTCATAGAAATGCTAGAGATGCTTATGTTCTTGATTCCCCATGTGTCCTATTATTCAATAATATGTTCATCGGTCTTAGAAAATACATAAGTTGATAAATTTTACTTCATGATATTAATCAAAGGTGTAATGGTCTTATGACATTCCGAAAGAATTTGGTGATGTACTTCTCATGCATCACATTTATTTATACATGTACATTGACCCATGACCAGATGGATTTATATACGCGTATATGTATGTACGTATATATATGTATAAGGGGTATGGGAAAGGTCACGGCATTATATATGCACCACCACCTGATCAACTAGTATATATTGATGATTTTTCCAATAGTGGACGAGATGATATGATGGGATGCCTCAAAGGCTTGATGATGTTATGTACACCTATACCTATGCATTACATGACATTTATACGCACGTGCATGACATTATAAATGTTTCAGGATTTAAAAAAAGATAATTAGACTTACAAGCGAAATTCTTTATTCCATGCTTCATCTATGTCTCTTATGTACTGATTTTCATACCTTACATACTCAGTACTTTATTCGTATTGACGCCCTATTTCCCGGGGCCTGCGTTTTATGCCCACAGGTGCAGGTAGACATGCTGATGGTCCGCCCTTCTTAGGATTCTTGATCAGCGAGAGTTGGTGTGCTCCATTTGATCCGGAGCTGCTTTGAGTTTTGGTATGATGTGTTTCCATAGATATATGGGTATGACGGGGCCCAATCCCATCCTTGTACAGTTGTATATTCAATTAGAGGTCTGTAAGCACTCATGTATAGCTAGATAGTACATGGCCTTGTCGGTTTCCAATTTTGGATATGTAGTTGTCTATAGCAGTCTTGCTAGCTCGCCCTATGTATTTTGCACGTGTATGTATATATGTCTTTTGGACAAGTTTCCCTCACGAATGCTATTCTCGTAATTCAGCAGATGTTATTCATGTTTATATCTTAGATGCATGCTTAAGGGTGTTCAACAACTAGGACTTGGGCACTCGGCATGGCCCATCGGTCTGGGTTGTGAAAATATGGATGGGAAGTATGAACGTGAATGCATTTTATGGGTCCTAGAGAGCAACTATTGGCGAGATCAACCTGGATCTGAAGATTCTCCCGACCTAGTTCGACGTTGAATTCCTGGTTCTAGATATATCCGCTACCTATAACTTGCTACTGGGACGACCATGGATACACACGGCTGGGTAGTTGCTTCTACTCTACACTAGGCTATAAAGTTTGAGTGGAACCATCAGAAGGTGATTATCCACAGAGACGGAAGCAACCCTATCAACATCAACCAGAATATGCCAGCTACCAAGAATAGAAGGAAATTGGGAGGAGAGACAATTTACATCTTTGAGCGGATAAACGCAATTGAGAAAGGTCAATGGTGGAGCAACAAGTCAGAGAGCATACTGATGTGGTTGGGGTATGAACCAGCAAAGGTATTTGTCCCAAGCTTTAAGTCATCACAAAACCAATACAACCATAATATCATGGCACAACCTTTGTTCTCAGATATGAATATACTGTGCCAGAATATAATGATTGGATACCTTCATGTCATGACTTCTACTGTCTGTTGGAACAACCCATACCAACGCTAAACCAGACATTCCGCTAGACTTGTCACGTCCCAAAAATGACTATCGTGATGGCGCCTATCGTAGAACTAGGCAAGCATAAATTCAACATTTGCCAATACAGTAAAACACCTTTTGAAATAATAGCAAAAAGATTTAACATTTAAAGAAAATCCCTTTTGAAAATAGAATTATCCAAACACGATACAACCATCCGAAAAATTGGGGCGTCACTGTCTACATGAGCTTCTAAAAATCCGAACATAGTCCACAGCAGTATCAAGATTAATAAACTTAAAATACACAATAAGTAAGGAAGGGAGGCTCGCGAACCCCATGCAGCTACCTCGATTGTCCCCAAACACCGATGCCTAAATCAATAGCTGCCGTCATGACTAGAAATGCATGAATCTGCACACAAGGTGCAGGGAGTAACATGAGTACACCAACTCAGTAAGTAACAAGGCCAAAATTTGGACTGAAGATAGTGACAAACTCAACCTGTACAAATAACATGAAAATAACTGTGCAGAAACGTAGACATGATCTTAAATCAATTAGGCAATTCATAAATGGGAAGTAAAGCACATTCGTACAGTGTAATGAATATGACTCTATTGTCACTACATGCCAATGCACATACTTTATGTGATGCCCCATGTTGTCAGCCTAAAATGCTCTCACTCTCAATATCTCAACCACTCCGTAGTGTATATTGCTCATACGGCCCATGGAAGATCCATCCTGGAACATATACAACGCTGACCATAGGTCACCCAGTACCAAGGAGAAGGGCCAATCCAACCCTGTGGAGAGGATCAATCTACATGTAACAAGTACTTTGGACAAGATCCATGTCCAAGGAAGATCCATCCCTCAATAATATCAACCGCTCTCATTGGGGTGTGTTACAGACTCCGGAGGGGATCCTATAGCCCAAGCGCTATCATAACATCAATATATCTTTTGGGGCATGCAGCTCGATCCCATATCTGTCACTCACAAATGGCTCTCGGCCTCACTCAGTCATCAACCTCTTCAGTCTCAATGATGGGCTCAAAATATCATGAAAACTAGCCTGAAACAGTAAAATGACGATTGAATCGATAGCAACTGAGACTGGTATATGACATAGAATGCATGTATATGTGTGAGTACAAAATATCAGTAAAAGTAGTAAAGTGACAACAAGAAATGACCACTCTGGGTCTCCTCAATACCGGAAATAAGCCTAAACGTGATATCTCACATGATCGACAACTCAACTACTTTATCACATAGTGAAAACATGCACATCAACAAGATAGATTCACCATACGATGCCATGGAACTAACCAGGTCACAATTCTCATGGTGCACGCCTGCACGCCCGCCACTTGGCATGCGCGTTACCTTAATACCAACCATATAACACGTAAATTTGGGGTTTCGAACCCTCAGGACAAAGTTTGAAAGCGTTAATTACCTCGAACCGGCCAAATCTCTACTTCGCAATGCCTTTGCCTCTCTATTCGGCCCCCAAATGTCTCGAATCTAGCCACAAGCAGTACAACACATTAAAATTGGCTAAAGGGATCAATCTCATACGAAAACTACTAAATAAGGACCAAAAATTTGAAATCAGTTCAACCCGGCCCCCGGGCCCACGTCTCAAAACTTGAAGAAAGTCATAAAACCCGAAAGCCCCATTCACTCACGAGTCCAACCATACCAAATTTATAAAACTCCAACCTCAAATGCCCCTCCAAAACCATAAAATTCACTCTCCAATTCCCAAGCCCTAAACCCCCAATTTTCACTTCAAAATCTCACTAATTAGGTGTAAAATCAGTGGGGAACCACCACTACTAAAGATAAATATACTCAAGGAACTTAACTCATTAATCCCTTCGAAAATATCCTCAAAAATCTCCAAAGTCCGAGCTCCAAAATGTGAAAATGGGAAAAAAAACTCAAAGTCTTCTATTTATAGGTTTTGCCCTTACTTTGGCACCTGCGGACCAAGCTCCACTTCTGCGGAAAATCACTTAAACTCTGCCTCCACTCCTATGATCACTTGACAACATCTGCGATCTCTGCAGGTGCGGAATCCACATCGCACCTGCGGTCCAAACGCACACATGCGCCCCAAGATCAACTTCTGCGACCACAGCAGGTGCGGGAATGTCATCGTACTTGCGTCCTCTGCCCAAGTCCTCCTTAGCTGCATTTGTGGCTCCTCCTTAACTTGTATGGGCTCGCACTTGCTGTTCCAACTCTGCAGGTGCAGTTACACCAGTAGTAGCAGCTTTAGCTGCAATTCTTCAACTCAAATCAATCTGTTAACCACGTGAAATCACACGAGGCCCTCCAGAGCTCAACCAAACATACCAACAAGTCATATAACCCCACACGAACTTAGTTGAACCTTCTAATCACTCATAACAGTATCAAAATACCAAATTACACCTGGATTCAAGCCTACAAACTTCTAAACTTTTGAATTCCACAAACGACACCGAAACCTATCAAACCACGTCTGATTGACCTCAAATATTTCACACAAGTCAAAAATGATACCATGAACCTACTCCAACTTCTGTAATTCCATTCTGACCCAGATAGAAAAACTTCTATTGCCGGCTAAAATAGCCAATTTTCCAACTTTCGCCAATTCAAGCATAATTCTACACTGACCTCCAAATCACATTTCGGACACACTCCTGAGTCGAAAATCACGTAACAGAGCTAAAAGAACCATCAAAATTCCAATCTGAGGTCGTTTACACATAAGTCGGCATCCGATCGACTTTTCTAACCTAAGCTGTCAATAATGAGACTAAATGTCTCAATTCACTCTGAAACCACTCCGGACCCGAAACAACCAACCCAATAATATATAATACAGTTGTAAAGCACAAAAGAAGCAGAAATGGGGGAAGCGGGGCTATAAATCTCGAAACTACAGGTCGTGTCGTTATATCCTCCCCCTTTTAAACAAGCGTTCGTCCTCGAAGGAGTTTAGAAACATATCTATAGTCTCAAATATGTGTGGATATCTGCTCCACATCTCCCACTCGAAATCCCAAGTGGCATCCTCCACAGGCTGACCTCTTCATTTAACCTTCACTGAAGTTATACCCTTTGACCTCAACTTTCTAACTTGCTGCTCCAAAATGGCCACTGGCTCCACCTCATAAGTCATATCACCATCTAACTGAACCGTGCGAAAATCAAAAACATGGGACGGATTGCTGATATACTTCTGGAGCATAGAAACATGAGATACTGGTTGAAAACTCGACAAGCTAGGTGGCAAGGCAAGCTTGTAAGCCACCTCTCTGATCCTCTGAAGTACCTCAAAAGGCCAAATGAACTGAGGGCTCAACTTACCCTCTTCCCAAACCTCACAACATCATTCATGGGTAAAACCTTTAGCAGAACCTTCTCCCCGACGATGGAAGACACATCACGGGTTTTCCTGTCAGCATAGCTTTTTTGCCTAGATTGTGTTGTGCGAAACTGCTCCCGAATCAATTTCACCTTGTCTAATGCATCCTGGATCAAGTCTATGCCAAAGAACTTGGCCTCACTCGGCTCAAACCATCCCATTTGAGATCTACACCGCCTCCCATACAAAGCCTCGCATGGATCCATCTGAATGCTCGAATGATAACGGTTGTTATATACAAACTCTGCGAGTGCCAGAAACTGGTCCCATGAACCCCCAAAATTAATGACACAAGCGCGTAACATGTCCTCCAGTATCTAGATAGTGCGCTCGAACTGTCCGTCCGTCTGAGGGTGAAAGGTTGTGCTCAACTCAACCTGAGTACTCAACTCTCGCTGCACGACACTCCAAAACTGCGATGTAAATTGTGTGCCTCTATCTGAGATGATGGAAACTAGGACACCATAAAGGAGAACAATATCTCGGATGTAAATCTAAGCTAACCTCTCTGAAGAATAAGTAGTACCAACTGAAATGAAGTGTGCGGACTTGGTCAGCCGATCCATAATCACCCAAGGAGATTCGGAGCTTCCTTGTGATGTCTTTTGAGCTGACCAATGCCCCAGTAGCATTCATGCATTTAATGAAAGTGTATTTCAGTTCGCGCGGGGCATATCCATAAAATGAGCAAAATACAAGGAAACATATGAATAAGTGGAACCAGGGTCAAACAATACAGAGGCATATTTGTGGCAAACTGAGACAATATATGTAATAATAGCATATGAAGCAATGGAATCTAGTCTGCAGGGAGGGCAGAGAAATGGGCATGGCCTCCCCCCTGATCAGACCTCCCTCTCGGGCGACCCCTAGCTGACTGAGCTCCACCCGTAACTTGTTGGGCAGGTGGTGAAGCAACTGGTGCTAAAGTCGTAGGCTGACTCTTCTGCTGAGATGAACCTCCTGAAAGGCGGTACAATACCTCTTAATATGACCCAAATATCCACATTCAAAGCACCATCACCCTACAAATGGCTGTGGGGACTGAAGGGAACCCCGAGCACCGGAATAACCGCTAGAAGGTCCTGACACAGATGAACCCTGAGTTGATGGTGCATGAGATGAACTATGAGCTGATAGAGCACCGAATGATGACTAGCTCTGCTGATAACCGTGTGCCCCATGACCGGATGATGCACCACGGTTAACTGGACAAGCCGTCTGAGTATGCCTAAAAGGACGACCTCTATCGTGATGGAACTAACCCCCAGAAGGAGCACCGCTAAATACACCATGTCCACGAGGCCTCTTGGCCTCCATCTCAACCTTCTCCTAACTGCGAACCATGTCAATTTGCCAAGAAATTTCGACAACCTCATCAAAGGTAGCACCAGACACTCTCTCTCGGGTCATAAGCAATCACAGCTGATAAGTGAGGCCATGTATAAACCTCCAGATCCTTGCCATGTCTGTGAGAACCAACCAGATAGCATGAAGGGCCAACTCCGAGAATCACATCTCATACTGCATCACAGACATATCACCCAAATACAGCTGCTCTCTGCGGGACTAAGGCATGAACTTTTCGAGAAAGATAATGGATAACTGCTGCCAAGTAAGGGATACTGCGTCGACCATCCTACGCCTCTCATAATCCTCCCACCAACTAAATACAGCCCCAGAGAACTGAAAAGTAGTAAACGAGACCCCACTGGTCTCCAAACTACCTAATGTACGGAGTATCCTTTTACACCTTTCCAAGAAACTGTGTGTATCCTCTCCATCTACACCACTAAAAGATGGAGGCTGGAGTCTCCCAAACCTCTCCAATCTACGCTGCTCATCCTCAGGCATAGCAGGAACCACATAGTCCTGAGCAGCTGCAACCGGTTGGGCTAGTGGTGCCCCCGATGTCTGAAGTCCCTGTTATACCTGCTCAGGTGTGCGGGCGGCGGGAGTCTGAGTGCCTCCCCCAGCATGCGAAGTGGCTGCGGTTGTCAAGATAGAGACCGCCTGAGCAAGGCCGATGCACACGGTAGGAATCTAATTTAAGGCCTCCTGAAGGTCAGGAATCATGAAGGGCACAGGTTGTGCCTGAGCTAGTCCCTCTAGTGCATCCACACTGAGGTTTGGTCCTCATCTGTGGCAACTGGTGGATCTGCAAGTATTTTCCAAACTGTTGTGCGGGCTGCATCTCTGCCCATACTTCAGCCTCTACCGCAACCTCGGTCTCTCGCGACTATGGTTTGTGGTACTGGTGGCTCGCACTCCTACCTGGTGGTACGAGTCCTTACTATCTATGAGATAATGAAATAATAGATGTTTAGTAACCAGAATCAACATATTTGCACGACAAGAATTCAAGAACGTGGAGTTTTCCTAAGGGTTTTACAGCCTCTTGAAGATAATTATAGACATCTTCGTACCGATTCGCAAGACTCTACTAAACCTTCTCATGACTCGTGAGACCTATGTAACCTAGGCTCTGATACCAACTTGTAACGACCAAAAAAAAATCGTCGTGATGGCTCCTATATAGAACTTGGCAAGCCTAAATTCAACATTTTTCAATACAGTAAAACATCTTCTGAAATAACATCGAAAAGATTTAACATTTAAAGAAAAGCCCTTTTGGAAACAAAATTATCCAAACACGATACAACCATCCAAAAAATTGGGGTGTCACTAAGTACATGAGAGTCTAAAAATTGGAACATAGTCCACAACAGTATCCAGAGTAATAAACTGAAAATACAGATAACTAAGGAAGGGAACTGAAGGCCTTCAAATGCCATGCAGCTACCTCGATAGCCCCTAAACTCCGATGCCTAAATCAGCATCTGCTGCCGTGACCAGAAATGCCTGAACCTGCACATAAGGTGCAGGGAGTAACCTGAGTATACCAACTCATTAAGTAACAAGCCCAAACTTAAATTCTACGTGATACCCCAAGCTATCAACCTCAAATTCTCTCACTCTCAATATCTCAACCACTTGGTAAAGTATATGGCTCATACGGCCTAGGGAAGATCCATCCTGCAATATATGCAACACTGACCATAGGTTACCCAGGACCACGGAAAAGGGCCAATCCAGCCCTGTGGGGAATATCCATCTCTAGGTAACGAGTACTTTAGACAAGATCCATGTCCAGGGAAGATCCATCCCTCAATAGTATCAATCGCGCTCACTAGGGTGTGTTACAAACTATATAGGGGCTCTTACAACCCAAGTTCTATAATAACATCAATAAATCTATTGTGGCGTGTAACCCGATCCCATATCTGTCACTCACAAATGTCTCTCAGCCTCAATCAGTCATTAACCTCTCCAGTTTCACTCATGGGCTCAAAATATCATGAAAACTAGCCTGAAATAGTAATAGGATGATGCAATTGATAGCAGCTAAGACTGGTATATGACATAGAAAGCATGTATATGACTAAGTATAGAATATCAGTAAAAGCAATAAAGTGATAGAAAGAAACGACTACTTTGGGTCTCCACAATACCGACGATAAGCCTAAACATGATATCTAATATGATCGACATCTCAACTACTTCATCACATAGTGAAAACATGAACAAAAATAAGATAGAGTCACTATATCGTGACATGGAAGCAACAAGGTCACAATTCTCACGGTGCAAGCCTGCACGCCCGCCACTTGGCATGCGTGTCACCTCTATACCAACCACATAACAAGTAAATTTGGGGTTTCGAACCCTCAGGACCAAGTTTGAAATGTTACTTACCTCGAACTGAGAAAATCTTTATTCTACAATGCCTTTGCCTCTCAATTCGGCCTCCAAATGTCCTGAATCGAGCCACAAGTAGTACAACACAATAAAAATAGGCCAAAAGGGATCAATCCCATATGAAAATGATTAAATTTGTACCACAAATCCGAAATCGGCTGAACCCGGCCCCCTGAACCCACACCTTAAAAGTAGACAAAAGTCACAAAACCCGGAAGCCCATTCAATCATGACTCTAACCATACCAAATTTATCAAAATCCGACCTCAAATTCCCATTCAAAACCATAAAATTCACTATCCAATTCCCAAGCCCTAAACCCCCAATTTTCACTTCCAAATCACACTAATTAGGTGTAAAATCAGTGGGGAAACACCACTACTAAAGATAAATAGGCTCAAGGAACTTACCTCAGGAATCCCTTCGAAAATCGCCTCAAAAATCACCAAAGCTCGAGCTCCAAAATGTGAAAATGGGGGAAAGTTTTCTATTTATAGGTTTTTCCCAGACTTTTCGCACATGCGGTGCTATTTCGTCATCTCCGCAGCCGCATCTGCGGGCCAAGCTTCACTTCTGCGGAAAATCACTTAAACTCTGCCTCCGCTCCTGCGATAAACTAAACACATTTGCGATCCTCGCTGGTGCAGAATCCACATCGTGCCTGCGGTCCAAACGCGCACCTGCGCCCCAAGATCCGCTTATGCGACCACCGCAGGTGCGGGAATGCCATCGCACCTGCGTCCTCTACCTAGTTCCTCCTTAGCCGCATTTGTGACTCCTCTTTCGCTTCTGCAGGCTCGCACCTGCGGTTCCCACTCCGCAGGTGCGGTTACACCAGTAGCAGTAGCTTCAGCTGCAATTCTTCAACTCACATCAATCTGTTAACCACGTGAAATCACACCGAGGCCCTCCAGAGCTTAACCAAACATACCAACAAGTCATATAACCCCACAAAAACTTAGTCGGATGTTCCAATCACTCAAAACAATATCAAAACACAAAATTACACCCGGATTCAAGCCTATGAACTTCTAAACTTCTGAATTCCGCAAACGATGCCGAAACCTATCAAACCACGTCCGATTAACCTCAAATTTTACACACAAGTCGAAAATGACACCACAAAACTACTCCAACTTCCTTAATTCCATTCTGACCTCAATATCAAAATTTCCTTTGCTAGCCAAAATTCCAACTTTCGCCAATTCAAGACTAATTCTACTATGGACCTCCAAATCACACTTCTATCATACTCCTAAGTCTAAAATCACCTAACACAGCTAACGATACCGTCAAAATTCCAATCCGAGGTTGTTTACTCATATGTCGATATCCTGTCAACTTTTTCAACCTAAGCTTCCAATTAAGGGACTAAATGTCTCAATTCACTCTGAAACTACTCCGGACCCGAACCAACCAACCCGATAAGATATAATATAGTTGTAAAGCACAAAAGAAGTTTAAATGGGGGAAATGGGGCTATAACTCTCGAAACGACTGGCCGGATCGTTACAAGACTGATGTGTTTTGGGGATCCGAGGAAGATGAGGTTTTGGCCGGTATGAGGAAGTTTTTTCTAGATAAGGAAAATATAGACTGCAGTGCAATCTTAGAGGAGTAGGGGGAGGAAGACCATACCATTCAGAAGGTGGGATATAGAGTTGTTCTTAGGAACTGGATTGTTGCACCATCCTGGGCTCGCCGATCACTTAGATAGCCTTCGAGTCGTACTTGTTTTATAGTTTAAAGTTTTAATTAATGCATCATTGATTTTCATTTTTTATATTATTATCGTTCTACACTCTTTTTCAGCATTACTGTTACATATCCTGATGAACCTACAAATGTGACATGTAACGAGACAACGCAGCATAAGGAAAGTTATTTGGAAGGTTTGGAAGATGATTTAATACCTGAGGAAATTATCAAAGAAGTATAGAATTTTGGGAACAAACCAAAGTCCAATTTGGAAGAAACTGAGGCGGTTAACTTAGTGGATTTTGAAACGTTCAAAGAAACTCACATTAACTTTCATATATCTCCATCTGGGAAGGAAGAGTACATCAGGTTTCTAAAGGAACATGAGGATATTTTTGCATGTTCCTTCGATGACATGACCGAGTTTAGCACATACATAGTGGCTCATAAGCTACTTACAAACCCTATGTGTCCGCCCGTAAAGAAGAAGCTTAGGAAATTCAAGCCAAATATGAGTTTAAAGATAAAAGAAGAGGTTGCCAAGAAAATCAAAGCCAAGGTCCTTCGGGTGGTCTAGTACCCAACTTGGCTAGCCAACATTGTAACGGTTCCAGAGAAGGATGGGAAAGTCAGGGTGTGCATTGACTATCGGGATTTGAACAGAACAAGGCTTCTTTGCCAAACATACACATACTGATCGACAATTGTGCCAAGCATGAACTCCAATCCTTTGTGGATTTCTTCGCAAGATATCACCAGATTTGGATGGACGGAGAGGATGCTGAAAAGACAGCCTTCATCATGCCATAGGAATATACTCCTACAAAATAATGTCGTTTGGTTTGAAGAAAGTCGGGGAAACCTACATGAGGGACATGACTACTCTTTTTCATGATATGATACATATGGAAGTAGAGTTGTACATATATGATGTCATTATCAAGTCTAAAAAGAGTTCGGATCACACAGCAGACTTGAGGAACTTTTTCGACTGACTACGAAAGTACAATCTAAAGTTGAATCCTGGAAAATCTGCTTTTGGAGTCCCTGCTGGAAATTTGTTGGGTTTCATCGTCAGCCATCGTGGCATTCAGTTAGACCCATCAAAGATAAAAGTTATTCAGGACCTGCCACCTCGAATGAGCAAGAAGGATGTGATGAATATTTCCGGGGTGCCTCAATTATATCACTCATTTTATAGCACAGTAAACGGTAATATGTTAGCCAATCTTCAAAATGCTGAGGAAAGACGTCGAGGCAATTTGGACTGAAGAGAGTCAAAAGGCTTTTGAGAAAATCAAGGAGTACCTTTCCAAGCCACCCGTGTTGGTCCTACCAGAGCCCGGGAGACCTCTAGTGCTATATTATCTATGTTAGATGGAGCCTTTGGTTGCGTCTTGAGGAAACATGATGAAACCGGGAGGAAGGAGCAAGTAACATACTATCTGAGTATTAAGTTCACACCTTACAAAGCCCAATACTCTTTGTGCCTTGACATGGATAGCCCAAAAATTGAGGCACTAATTATGCGTATACACCACATATCTCATATCAAGGATGGATCCGCTAAAATACACCTTTCGGAAACCCATGCTTATGATTAAGTTAGAAAAGTAGTAGATATTAATAAGTGAGTTCTACATCATCTATATGACTCAGAAGGCGATCAAGGGTCAAGCATTACCCGATCACCTGGCAGAGAACCCCGTAGACGGAGAATATGGACCATTGAAGACGTATTTTCCCGACGAGGAAGTGTCATTTATATGGGAAGATATTTTGAAGCATACAATGATTGGAGGATGTTTTTCGACAAAGTCAAAAACTTAAAAGTAGTGGGCATCAGAGTTGTCCCGGTATGAGAAATTGTTCAACACTACAATGTATTCGCCGAGCTCTAATTCTCGTGTACCAACAATATGGCAGAATATGAGGCTTGCATCTTGAGACTCAGGTTCGCCGTCGACATGAATATTAAGGAATTATTGGTAATCGGAGATTCAGATCTGTTAGTACATCATGTACTCGGAGAATGGGCCACCAAGGACACTAAGATATTGCCATACCTGCACTATGTACAAGATTTGATCAAGAGATTCACAAATATAAAATTCAAACAAGGTCCAAGAATTCAGAATGAGTTCCCCGATGCGTTGTCTACCTTATATTCCATGATACAACATCCAGATAAGAAGTTTATTTATCTTATATCGATAGAGATTTGTAAGAAACCAGCTTATTGTGCTCATGTTGAAGAAGAGTTCAATGGAAATCCATGTTTTTACGACATAAAGGAGAATTTGGAGAAAGGAGAATACCCAAGAAATGCTATACATACTCAGAAGCGTAGTCTTCGAAGATCAGCCAACCATTTCTTCAGAGCGGAGGAATTATGTGTATAAGAACTCCTGACTTGGGACTGTTGTGATATGTTGATGCTAAGGATGCATCTAGTTTGCTCGAAGAGATATACACTGGAACCATCAGACCTACCACGAATGGGTTCATTCTAGACAAGAAGATATTATGGGCAGGGTATTTTAGGATGACTATAGAGACAAACTACATCAAATATGTGCAAAAGTGCCACCAATGCCACGTACATGCTGATATGATACGGTTGCCACCCAACGAACTCAATGCAACGAGTTCACCATCGCCTTTCTCTGCCTGTGGCATAGACGTCATCGGACCAATTGACCCTGCTACTTCCCACGGACACAGATTCATCCTAGTAGCCATAGATTACTTCATAAAATGGGTCGAAGCTGCTTTCTCTAAATCAGTGACTAAGAAGGTTGTAGCAAACTTCGTCCAATATCATATTATTTGTCGAGTCAGAGTACCTGAGTGATTCATTACCGACAATTCTGCCAATCTCAATAGTGATCTAATGAAATCCATGTGTGAACCATTCAAAATGAAGCATCTGAACTCTAAAACATATAGGCTTTAAATGAATGGAGTTGTGGAAGCCTCCAACAAGAATATCAAGAAGATGTTGAGGAATATAGTGGAAAACTACAAATAGTGGCATGAGAAGCTACCATTTGCTTTGCTTGGGTACTGAACCACAATCCACACGTCAATTGAGGAAACCCCTATCTACTAGTCTATGGTACTGAAGCTGTTATACTCACTGAGGTGGAGATTCCTTCTTTGAGGATCATACAGGAGGCCGAGCTGAGCGATTCAAAATGGATATAGAGCCGGTATGAGCAGTTGGCTCTCATTGATGGTAAAAGGATGAATGGGGTGTGTCACAGTCAACTCTAACTGAATAGAATGGAAAGGACTTTCAACAAGAAAGTTAGACCGAGGCAATTCATACCGGGGCAGTTGGTGTTGAAGCAGATCTTCCCGCATCAGGACGAAGCAAAAGAAAAAATTTCACCTAACTTGCAAGGTCCTTACATGGTTCACCGAGTACTGACAAGGAAGCACTCATACTTGAAGAGATAGACAGAGAAATATGGCCAAACCTTATCAATTCGGACGATGTAAATAGATATTACGTTTGAGATTATATTTGCACCTTCTTTGATGGAACATGAACTACGCTTGACCTGATTCCTGTTTAAAAGGGGATACGTAGGTAGCCCCGTGGGTTCGATCACACCATAATAAAATCTTCATTCCCCTACAATATTTTGAGTTTTCGTCAATCTCGTTATATCAAGGATCGTCGAGAAGTGCATCACCGGGACTATACATTAAACTGGGGCAGAATTTTGAGGGGTCCTACAAATTTCAAGTTAAGAAGGTCGCAATGACTCAAAGCATGTCACGGTCTATCATTCATCTAAATTGTTTACTTTTGTACGTTATTTTAAAGAAAAACATACAAATGATTTTCCATAAATGCGTATTTTCCAAAAATCGTATTTCTATAATAGCGAAATGTTACCCAGGGTGAGTCGAACAAAGTGTCAAGGTAGGAGCGAAAGCAAAGCAAGGAATCGAGAGCGCGATCCGACCTTTCCCCAATAACTCACGATTTTTATTTAGATGCATGCATCATGGACATAACTAGAATGTCCATAACAAACATATATACATCAAGACCAGTATCCTCACACCGACAGAAGTCGCTGAGCACAAACGCGTCAAGCTAAGAATAAATTTGCTTCTTCATATTTAATCATTGCTTTCCTCTGCATAAGGCTAAGCACGACCCTTATCATTGCATAGGGCTAAGAACTTCCCTCATTTATTTGCATGAGACTAAGAAGTGACTCCATTACATTGCATGAGGCTAAGCATTTCCTCCATTATTGCATAAGGCTAAACGCTGCCTTCCTTTGCATGTGACTAAGCACTGTCTTCATTACATTGCACGAGGATAATAATTGTCTACATTATTTCATAAGGATAAACGTTGCCTTTCTTTGCATGAGACTAAACATTGTCTCTATTACATTGCATGAGGCTAAGCACATTCTCCATCATTGCATAAGGCTAAACGACGCCTTTTTTTGCATGATACTAAGCACTTTCTCTATTACATTGCATGAGTCTAAGAACTTCCTCCATCATTGCATAAGGCTAAACGATTCCTTTCTTTTCATAAGACTAAGCATTTTTTCCATGACATTACATGAGGCTAAGATTCGCCTCCATCATTACATAAGGTTAAATATCACCTTCACCTACATAGGGCTAGATGCCGCCTTCATTATATTGCATGAGGCTAAGCACTGCCTCTATCACTCGCATAGGTCTAAACTCTTCCCTCATTACATTGCATAAGGCTAAGCACTGCCTCTGTCACTCGCATAAGGCTAAGCACTGCCTTCACCTGCATAGGGTTAAGCACTACCCTCTTCTCATAAGCGCTACATTGTCTCGTTCTTACATAGGACTAAGCATGTCCCTTTACCTCTATTAAGCATTCAATATCAACGCAACTGTGCATTTCATAGGTTGAAACATCGGTAGAGTGTCCGAAGGCGTCATAGTCCGAAGTTATCATCCTCACAGCCTAAGAACATCATGCCATGGCCGGAGGATCTCTCGAAACTGCATATCATTGTTCAAAGGCTTCATATTCCATAGGCACCTTCCTCATGGCTCGAGGACATCATTTTATGGCCTACGAATCCCTTATCATACACTTCATGGCCTGGGACATCATGGTCTATGGACATCATCATTATCGTCTGAAAGACAACTCTCATGGCCCAATGGGGAACCACATCATGTTTAAATATCTGCAATAACTACATATATTTTTGTGCATCATGTTTTAGTTTTGCAAGTAACTCGGGAGGTAACCGTTCCACAAAACAGGAGCAATTCTCACTCTGGTTTCTTCACAATGTTCAAATCCTTTGATTACCTCCAATGTAACCGACAACCAGCAATGATCATTTCCATCCCATAGCCGCTCAAGCACTTGTCTTGTACATCTATAACATTCAAATTTGCATTCATAGCTCCACCTGAAATGATCCATTACTTATGGAACTAACCTATCTAGAGAAGATCTTTCTTCAAAATGTACGACCATTCTTATAACAACTCCATCGGTTTCGTTTGTCGTTGGATCCAAAACTGCACATGGCCTGATTCCCGTAACACCAGGGATATGTAGGCAACTCAGGAACCAGGGTTCTTCCTCCATTTTTTTTTCAAAAACACCTCATTCTTGCTCATTCAGACAAAATTGGTCATCATTTTTTTACCCGACAACTCTTTCATCGTTCCCAAGTAAAGAGGGGTGACTGTTGATACCCAATTTTGGCCACATATTTTATAAAGTAGTCTATATACTTTCAAAACATTATTTTTGCATTATTACCCAATTTACAAGGGTCATACAAGTATTTTCGATAATTATTTTATAACTTTTAAAGCTTTAAAATTGATTTTCTTGCATTTAATTTTGTTCAAATATTTTTTAATTATTCCTTTAGATTATTTTAAGGTGATTTAATCATCAAAATTTATCATTTTATACCGACATGCATTTTTTACTATTTAATCTCATTTTTACTTAATTATATTTGGATTTTCTGTATTTTATCTACACTAGCTACAAAAATAGCCTGTATTCTATAAATAATTACACTTATTATATTTTTTAGGTCAAAATAGTCTTTTGATATTTTCATAATTCTGAGTTTTTGTTTTTAAGTATGTAATGTCTCCAATAATATTTTTATTATTTATAAGTCATTTTTTCTAATATATATTTAAGAATTTCGTGTATTTTAAATATTATATTAATAGCCCAATATAGGGCTAATATCTTACCAAAATCAGGCCCAAACACTTATCCCATCTCATTTTACCCCTCACAACCCAAACCAAACGACCCCATCGACTTAACCTGCTTGTGACCCACTAAACAACCATCCCCACTAATCTTTTCATACTGGCCGTTGATCCTCAAGATCAACGACCCTCGCTCACCCAACCCTTTTAAATTAATCATAACCATAAAACCTTGCCCATTTTTTGAGACTGCCTCCCTAAAAACCTTGCATCCTCTCCTTATCGATGATGGTAAAACTAGTTGCCTCACTCAAATTCGAGTCCTAATCCGATATTACATGAAAAATCTTCCACGATTCCTTTCTTTTTTTTTTGCACACATGGAGATTCTTACCATTTCCTCAATGTTATAGTGTTTGGTACTCAGTTATTTATGGAAGTTAAATCAGTGGGTGTTCTTTCGACTCTGATTCTGTATTATCTTCATGTTCTTGACTTGATACATTCACTACAAGGATATATGGATCTGATTTAGTGAGATATTTGACTATTTTTTGTTCTCCATCTTGAACTAGGGTTTTTCCGATTTTTCTCCTAAATTGATTCTGAATCGATTTTGCATGTTTTTCTTTCCTTATTTGTGTTTTATTGACTATGTTTCCTTGTTTGTTCGTTCTATTTTGCTACTACAAAAATCCCCTTTCCTTTTTCCCCTAATAGAATTTAATCACTTTTATTCTCTCACTCTCACTCATCCTATACTATTCTAAAATATGAGCTCTTGGCCGGTTGAATGCCAAGGCCATCGGAATTCGATTATTGGACTTTTCTTAATGTGAGCACTGCCTGATGTTCATCTGAAACCCTTGGGAACTATGATTACTTATCGTGTTAAACCTAGAGTTGATATTTTCATCTACCATGAACCCTGGTATTTTTTTGAACCATTATGCTATGACAAATACCTAATGTGTTGACTAAGTGATATGTTTGCTGACTATTGTAAGTCATGCATACTAGCATGTTGTTATGTTGCTTGGAACCACCTTCTCATTAGACTCTCATGTTAAATCCTTTATGTGAAGACTGCCACCCCTTTTGTTCCTTCCTATCTGTGCTAGACTCTCGTATTAAATGATGGTGCTTTGTTTTGAAATCCTACTTTAAGTAGTCTGTTACCCCATGAAGAGTTTTCCTGTTACCTTAACTTTGTTTTCTAAGAATATAAGCGTATGTGTACCTTGTGAATGCCTCATGTGAACTTATTTATACTCCTTGGTGAGGATTGTTGTTAGTTATAGCTTTAAGAACTAAGTGTGTGGGCTTCAGAGTTTGCATAATTAATTTAGTGAGTAGTTGTTCATCTGCCAATACTGGGTAAGTGAGTCCTCCATTTTTGCCTGATATGGGTCCATGTAGAGTTTGAACCTTGTAATTGGCATGCTCTAATACTTGAGTCGAGTTTGGGTCTGGGTCTGCTACTGATGTGAAGAATGAGTTTGTTGAAGGTCCATGCAGTGTTGGTTATCTCCTCTTAGGTCTGCTCTATATGTGGGACTTGTAGTTATTTCAATGCTTTAATTTTGAGCTTATTTTTCCTTATTTCTTGGCCTATACAACAGTTGGGGAATTAATTAAATGGGGTAACGAGTATATTTTGTTTCTGCATAAAGGGGTAGAAAACATGCCTATAGGATCTAAATGCTTTATTTGCCATCTTGTTTGACATGCTCTATTTCTATACACTGATAGAAAGCATACCTATACGAACATAAGCACTTCACTTGATCAACATGCTCCACTTCTATACGCTATTAGAAAGCATGCCTATAGGATTCAAACATCATTAGTTATTTTCTCAACTTGCGTTATTGCTATGTGATTGTTAGATATCATGCCTATAGGATCGCGTTAAGTAATTAAGACTTTCTTCCATAGATACTCATCTAGATACCATGTCTAAAAGGCATAATTGATTAATTAAACTGTCGTTGTTGTTCTTATCACACTTCCCGCCTAGAAAACATGCCTATAGGGATAAACAAAACGAATTCTTGTTCAATACCAATTGTTTAGAGAATATGCCTCTAGGATATTGCTACTCGCTTAGAAAGCATGCTTACAGGACAACAACTAATAATTTTGAGTTTTCATTGGTTTCACTTCCCAAGTGCAAATCACCTTGAGATTATTCCTATAGGCTTTTACTAATGATTACCATCTTCAGCTTCGATAATCCGACTATAAGTATTGTCCACGAGATTTTATTAAGCTATTCAATCACATAGAAACCATGTCTATAGGTTTGAACAACATTAATGCGTCTGAATTCCAAAACTGCCTATGACCCTTTACTGCATAATCTAAAACCTTGTTAGCATAAAATTTGTGACTTTTTCGCGTGCATCTGTGCTTATGTGTGGAGGCTAACTTGAGCCTTTAATTGCTACTATGTGCAGTCCTCCATGTTTTGAATGTGCGCCTAGATTTATCATTTTGATCACCCTAAGTAAATTCTAGATTTATCCAAGTAGTAGGTCCATAGCATCAAAGACCACAGACATGTGATGAGTAATTCGTGCACAGGACGCAGTTTAGAATTGAACTAGAATGCTTTAGGTAAACAACTTCAAGACAATAATTGGATAGCACAAGATGATAGTTTGTGCCTGCTAAATAATATGACAAACTCCTACCTCAACGGAGTTGTGAAGTATTATTTATGTTGCAGGGGGTGATCCTTTAGTCTAAAAATATTTGGACCCCCTTGCCCCTCCCCCCCCCCCATATACGTTTACTAATCGCACCTTTGTTTATTCAGACATAAAACAAAATAGGTTGTACCTTATAATCTTCAAGGACTTGTACCAATCATCTATTGATGTATAGTCTATTTCCATCATATGTGCAGTCTTCTTTATACTTGTTTTACATCATAGTTGGATATTTGGATTCCTTATATTCCTTTAATTTACATGACCACGTAGGAAAATTATAGTCCAGTGATCCCACATAGTGTGAAATTTGGTCGGGAACCACATTTGTGGACCTCGAAGAGTGCCTAACCCCTTCTCTTTGAGGTAATTTGAGTCCTTACCCGATATTTGATGACACAGACTAGTTAAAATAGAGTTATTTGAAAATAGGTTCCCCAACACAACTCAAAATCGTTAGCTGGCGACTCTTCTCTTTTAATACCCATCTAAAAGAGTTGTCACATGTCGAAACCCACTTTCGCGAGAAAACAGGGCATGATAGCAAGTGATAAAGGAAACAAGCAGAAACTCATTACGGCCTACAAAATCAACAAGTCAATAAGCTCTCTCATCCGACAAAGCTCATTTTGACTAATTTTGAGAGGAAATAGAGTATCATTCTTCCGAAAACTCCTCATTTTGATACGATAGTGCGAATCTCAGGTCTAGAAACCTCATCTCAGCTTATACAAATAGCCCAACTGAAAACTCACCTGAAACCAC
This sequence comes from Nicotiana rustica, assembly GCA_005239535.1. Classification (NCBI taxonomy): domain Eukaryota; kingdom Viridiplantae; phylum Streptophyta; class Magnoliopsida; order Solanales; family Solanaceae; genus Nicotiana; species Nicotiana rustica. Next base: position 220,354 of record ML532896.1, read on the forward strand.
ATGGATTCTCACACAACACGGTCCGTTCACCAAAGAAACAACAACTCAGAAAGAAAGTATCTCACAATAGAAAGAAAGTAAGGTACGAGGACTATCTAACAATTACAACAGATATAACCAAAAAAGTACAATTTCATTAACTCATCCCACAGAGGGAAAATAAAACATGAAATAAACACAAGTAAGGGTATGCCACATAACATATGTTGCGGCGCGCAAAGCGATCCCAAATATATCAATCCACATAGGGATATCCGTTGAGCCAAAATGCTTGGGATCGATAATCACATGTATGCCAACATCAAGCATGCTAGAGTGAAAAAATATAACTGTGGAAAGATGAATAATAATAATACAATACATAGAAAAGCAAGTGCAACTAAGGTGCAATAATCAAATCAGCATCATGAACGCCAACTCGTCCATATCGCCATAAAGGTCTGAATAGGATTACAACATGCATGTGGATAATTATATAACCTCTTAACCCATCATAGCATAATAGAGAAGCACATAGCATTGACCGGGGCACGAATAACATCCATTCAGCCCGGTAATATACTCACGATAGAAATTGCATAAGAGTAAGCAAGCCTAATTTGATATAGAATACAAATTCTCATTAGGCTTTCAAATTGCCCCCGAACCAATCCTTATCATTCCCAAATAGATAAATAACCTTCCAAAAGTCCGTAGAAACCTATCCATAACATATGCCTCTGACGATTGTCCGAGCGAATAAGTCAACTTCAAAGTGGATTTCAATTATCCTTTTCTTGCCACTAATTCACGATCTGAAATCAAGGAATAGTCCGCTTACGAGGACATCCAGCCCCAAAACCTCATGAATACCAAAATATCCATACTCGATATCAATCGCGCCACACAAATGGCTAGTGCATCACTCACACTCCATCATCTTCCAAAAAACACCCACATAGATCTTCCATGCCACGCAGCAAAACCTAAACCTCCCAAAACCAGGCGATCATTGTAACACCAGTCAAGCATCCAGAAGTCAAAACACTAGGTGCCTCCTAGAATGCACGCTCTTCTCATGCAGTATCCAATAGTGCCAACATTCTCTTAACTTTTGATATCCATCCAGGAGAAAACCATAATGCACAACATTCCTTATGCCAGTAGCAGACAACCAACTCAAGTCATGGTCAACAGAGAACTCTGTGATGCCCATACGCAACCAACCAAGCCATTTGAACTAAATTTTCCCAACTCAACTGTCTCACGTAAACTGTCCAACCCAAGAGTACTTCCACAAGCACCGGAAAATAATTACCACCATAAAGGACAAATTACCTTTATTGCTATGGCGACCCAACACCGTCGAGCTAACCCATTTCTTCGGATCCTCCTTGACTTTTCTTCAGGGTAACAGTTCTCCCTGTCGATACATAATGATCCCAAAACCAAAGCTCAATGTAGAAGATCCTAGCACGAACCACGTAGTCCAAAAGCTCATAAACTAGTGTATTTCCTCTAAAGAACCCCATAATATTGCAATCGAGATACCCACTCTGAAGAGACCTTCTATGAATCTGAAGTTGTTTCTCTAACCTCTCTGATACAAAAATGTATAATTATTAATGACACAGAAATATCACAAGTCCCAACACTATTCCATGCAACTCAGACCTTAACCATACACTTGGGAACTATGATTATCTATCATGTTAAACCTAGAGTTGATATTTTCATCTACCATGAACCCTGATATTGTTTTCAACCATTATGCCATGACAAATACCTAATGTGTTGACTATGTGATATGTTTGCTGACTATTGTAAACAATCATACTAGCATGTTGTTATGTAGGAGAATCAGAGTTATGTGAGGGTATATAAAAAACTCAAAAATATTATTGTGAAATTTAAATAATACCTGAATTTTGAGCAATGAATCAATGTGAATAAATAAAAATTTTAGGTCACTAAAATCTTAGGGAATCTTTACATAAAATATGTGGTCAAATTTACTGTTTATCTTTATAGCTCATATAGATATATTATGCACTAAGTACACATGATTATAAATTATACATCCTTCAATTTTTAAATTTAAGCAGTTGAGTGAGAACTTATTTAGGTTAATTCAATAAATCCAAAAGAAAAATATAAAAGAAACTATAATGAACCGACCGGTCATTTTGAGCTCTAGCATAGCATTCGACAGCTTAAGACCTTGAGTTTCTTCACTATGGGTATTATGACTTGTACATGTAGTCGGTTTTAGTTTTCGCATAGTTCGGAGTTGATTTGGAAGAATAATTCTCAATTCATAATCTTTTAGAAGGAATATTTGATCAAGGTTTGACTTTTGAATAAACATATTCAGAATCGGGATTTGAAAGTTCCTAGAGTTTCGAAGGTGATTTCATAATTGTTCGTATTTTCGGGTTTTGTATCGGTGCAACGATCCGACTGGTAGATTTAAGCATTTGTACTTTGTGATGGTTTAAGGTCTTGTGTAGCTTGATATTATGAATATTGACTTCAGTGAATGGTTAATTTCTATTTTCGATCGATTCGGGATTTATTTGGAAGAATGATTCTCATTTTAGAAGCTTTAAGTTGGAAGAGTTGACCAAGTCTGATTTTTGTGTAATTGATCTCGGATCAGAGTTTAGATGGTTCTATTAGGTCCAGGTGGTGATTTTTGACTTAGGAATATGCATGTATTGTAATTCATAGGTTCCTAGGTTGATTTGTCTTGTCTTGCCGAAAGTTGAAAATCTGAGGTTTAGAATTTTCCTAAGTTTGACCATGGGTTGACTTTCTAACTATCGGGTTTGGATTTTTGTTTTTCAGGACATGGAATAGGTCTGTTTTATCATTTGTGACTTGTCTGCAAAATTTGGTGTAATTTGGAGTCGTTTGATAGAATTCGGACGCTTCGTTGCATTTCAAGAGGTTCTTGAGTTTTCTTTTGAATTTCATGCCCGATTCTAGGTTCTAGATTTTATTTTGGTGTTTCGATCGAGCGAGCAAGTTTGTATGATATTTTTAGACTTGTGTGGATGTTTGGTTTGGAGCCCCGAAAGCTCGGATGAGTTCCAGACGTGTTTAAAATTTGTTTGGAGTCATTTCTAGGTTACTGGTGTGCTGGTGCATCAGATATCACAACTGCGAACTCCAGCATCATTATTGCAATAATAGCAGGGGGGTCTCATGTGTCGTATTTGCGATACTTTAATCACATTTGAAAATAACTACCTAGGCTGGGTAGGTTCGCATTTGCAACCACTTGGTCGCATTTGCAAAGATGACAGGCTTCGCAATTGCGAGCTATGTGTTGCAATTGTGACATTTCCTCTAGGCTTTTAAGAGCCGCATTTGCGAGCATTTCCTTGCAATTGCGAACCCAATTTCGCAATTGCAACATCTGCACCTGCACAAAAAGTCTAGGAAGGCAAGATTAAGTCTCATTTCATATTTTGAACCCTAAACTCGGTAGAAAGAAACTTGGAGAGGATATTATCACATACAATCCTTGACTATGTGATTTTGATCAATTTTCAACTATACTAAATGATTGTATATGATATTCAACATCAAATTCATGAGAATCTAACAAAAAAATTGGGGATTTTTTCTATGTTGTAAAAAATGAAAATTTGAGATTTGAGAGTCGAATCGGATTTGTATTTAAAAACAAAGCACATATATGGAGTTGTGGGGTTATCGATAGTGTAGATCTACCCTTGGACTCGGGTTTTTACCGAGCGAGCTCGAGGTTGACTTTTAGGAATTTTTGTAAAGATCTTAGATTTATTAATCGTAATTGATTTCTCTTGTATTATTTGGTGATATTAAGTCATTTTTGGTTAGATTGGAGTCATGCAAAGACGAATTTTAAGGAAAAGGATATTTTTGAGTATTGATTGGCCTAGTTAAGGTAAGTATCTTCTCTAACTTTGTGTGAAGGAACTACCACTTAGGATTTAGATTTGATTGTATTATTTGAACTATGTGAAAGACGTGTACATAAGGTGAGGAGTGTGTATATGGCATTGTATATGAAAAATGATTGGTTTATACTCATAGGTTAATCATAAGCATTTAATTGAAGTTGTTACCATTTGTTCTATCTTTCGTTGTCAAGTTTATTCTTACATGCTTTAATTGAAGTTGTCATTACATGTTCTAGTTTCCATTGTCGAGGTTGCTCTTACATGAATTTATTAGTAATTGTTGTTACGTGCCATTCTTTCCATTGTTGAGTTATTCTCATACATTTAGATGCGGTTGCTATTTCATTCTATCTCTTTAATTGTTATGCTTATGTTATGAACTTGACTGGAAGTTTCCATTGCATGGGAATACCTTCCTTTTGAGTTATTGAAGTTGTAGTTGTGAATGTTATTAACACATTGAGAGTGAGATTGCTGAATATTGAGATATCATTCCTTGTTGAGTTGTTTCTCGTTCATTTTGTTGCTATTGAGATTCTTGTATAGTTGTGAATATTATTAACACATTGAGAGTGAGATTGCTGAATATTGAGATATCATTCCTTGTTGAGTTGTTTCTCGTTCATTTTGTTGCTATTGAGATTCTTGTATAGTTGTGAATATTATTAACACATTGAGAGTGAGATTGCTGAATATTGAGATATCATTCCTTGTTGAGTTGTTTCTCGTTCATTTTGTTGCTATTGAGATTCTTGTACATATTGTGGTTGAGTCGTGGGCTATATGTTGTGGTAATATTAGTATTGTTAATTTTGGCAATGTTGTAGTATATGGGCATGTGCGGTGCAAGTTGATTATTGTGTTGTGATATTGATGCACATGAGGTGGTATAAGGATAGGGGTTGATATGTATGTGCGACATAAGGTGTGATTTATACGCGTGTTGCTACAAGGGAATTACTTGAAACCACGTGGTGATATAAGGGGGCTAAAGCGTGTGTAGCTATTTTGGAAAACATATTTTTAATTATGCAAGGCTCACGCGGCAATATAAGGAAGATTGTGATTGTGATTTATGAAATGTGAATATGAGGTGTGGTACCTCTGTTGTGATTCTTATTGTACAACTCTATGTTTCAACGGCTTGTTGATTGAACGATTATTGTTTTCCTTAAATAATTTTACTTTTATTTTGATTTTATTTCGTTATTTGTTATTATTCTTTTCTTGGAACGATTTTGACTTCTTGTGTGAGTCATCATTCTATGTGATTTACTGTGTTGCTTTAATGAGCCAATTTTTCCCACGTTGTTACTTGGTGAATTGTCTATCAAGATGAACTACTTGTGTGTATTCATTATCTCATATTTTGTGAGTTGTTGGTAACATAATGGTTTTTAGATAAAAGAATTATTAACATGTTTTATTTTATATGACTCTTAAGATAAAACTCGTTAGCTCACTCGGTGCTTTGCTATTTTTAAATGGTTATCATATTTTGCTTTATTGATTCTAAAATTAAACTCATTACCTTATTTGATGTTTTACTTTACATAAAATTGTCATTACGCTTTGCTTTAACTAATTCTATATTTAATTTCTTAACTTATCTGATGCCTTACTTTATCTAAAAAATTTATTATACATTACCTTATTGATTTCTAAACTAACCTCATTTGATACTCTATAGTGTGTGAATTGTACTTTATTTTAGAATAAACTCATTATCTCATTTGATGCTTTACGTTACTCAAGATTGCTATTATGCCTTAATGTATATAAATGAATCTCTCGAACATTTTTATTTGGAATTTGGCACGGATACAATATACGTGGTAACACGTGGACTGTGCTGTTTGAAGGTGATTGATGATGTGGGCACGAGGTGCGATGTGTGCCAGATTCGTGATTGTGGACTATGATTTGTAATTAGGGGTTGTAGTACCTTGGTTGTAATTCTTGTTGTACTTTCTATGTGAAAGGACTTGTTGATTTAACCAGTGATTTTTTTTCCATTCATTTGTCCTTACTTGTACTTTTATGGTACTTGATCACTTGTTGTTCCTATCATATGTTCACTCTTTGTTATCCTTTATTGCTCTAATTTCCATTGTTAGCGTTATGTCATCGTATTGTTCTGTTGTCATCTATTTCCTTACTTTCCGTTATTAGATTATGTTATAATGTGTTCAGTTTTCTTTGTCTAGTAGGTGTTTTGACTAGGGCTCGTCACTACTATGCCAAGGTTAGGCTTGACACTTACTGGGTACCATTATAGTGTACTCATGCTACGCTTCAGCACATCTTTGTGCAGATCCAGGTACTTTGGATCATGTTGGTTTTAAGAGTTGTGTCTGTGCAGTTGGAGACTTCAAGGTATACATACTTGACATTCGCAAGCCTCGGAGTCACCTTCAGATATTATCTTTACTACTGTTTATCTTCATTTCAAAACAGTATTGTATTTAGAAATTCTAGTGTATGTTGGTAGAGCTCATGACTCTGTACTACCGGCCTGAGGAATGTATAATGGTTGTTCATGTTTTAGTTACATTATTTTATTTATCAGTTTAATATTTATATAGTTGAATTGGGTATTTCTGTTACATCTCTTCATGTATTAAACTCACCTAGTCGTAGAGACTAGGTGCCATCACAATTCCTAAGGCGGGATTTTTGGGTCGTGGCCATCAGATGGTCCGGGAGTGTTTGGGAGCTTAATATCGGAAGGTTACATTTTGATTCTAAGTATGACATAGTGTTGAGTTTGGTGTTATTGGACTGCAGGCAATGTTTCGGACCTTGGACAGGTTCAATTTATTGACTGGAACTAGTGCGTGAAGTCTGGTGGTGATCCGGAATTCCTAAGAGTGGTTCGAACGCATTCAGCAATGTTTAAATTCTTGAAAGTTAAGAGAAGGTTTTGGTCGTCAACTCGCATTTTTGATGTTATTAATGGTGTTTTGAGTCTTTGGATAAGTTTGGATAAGGTATTGGGAATTGTTGGTGTGATTAGACAAGGTCCCGTGGGCCTAGGGTGTGTTTCGAGATGATTTCAAACCAGTTCTCTTTGTTCGGATATTGTTGGTTTCTAGTGTAAGGTGTGTGCCTCGCAATTGCGTAGGAAGCATCGCGATCGCGAAGGTTTGTCGGAGTTGGCAAAGACATTCTTCTTCGCGATTGCGTGCAGGACGTCATGATCGCAGAGCTTGATCAAGTTGTTCTTTGCATTTGTGCGGTGAGGGTCGCGAACTTGATGTGTTAGTGGGGCTGGCCTGGGTTTGGAAGGTTTTTCACTGGAATCGCGTGACTTGTTTCGCGATCATGTAAGTTACTTTCTAATGCAGAAGGTTTTGGCCTTCGCGTTCGCGGGGCTGGGCTCATCTGCGTAGGCATGGGCTGGTTAAGCTTCACAATCACAAGATGGTCCTTTTGGTCACGTAGAAGGATTTCCTGAGCGAGGCTGGGCAACCTTCGCGATCGCGACAGGTTTTCCGTGATTGCGAAGAAGGTTCCCCTAGGCAGATTATAAGGTTACAAACAGGATTTGGCTCATTTTTATCTCTTTTTCACATTGGAGATGATGTTGGGGCAATTTCGAAGAGCCATTTTCATCATCCATCATGAAATAAGTGTTTCCTACTCATTGTGAGCTAAATACATGGATTGTATAAGAATTTTAACATGAAACTTGGTAGAAATTTTGGGATTTTGGAAGAAAATCTAGAAATTGATATTTGGACTTTTACCACGATATTGGACATGGAATGGGGAATAATTTATATATTTGAGTTCATGGTGCTATGGGTAATGTTTATCTTCAAGAATTATTTGGAATTCGGGCACGTGGTCCGGAGGGTTGACTTTGTTGACTTTTCATGTAGAGTTGGTAATTGTTTATAAGAAGTCGTTTGGTAGGGTGTATAAGAATAGTGCAGAATAAGGTGTATTAGTAACACCGGAATTAATAATATATGAGTTAGTAATGCAAGTATTAATTATGAAGAGATTATTTATTATCCATTGTGTGGTGTGGTGTATTAAAAGTTAGAACGCATTGCATAATTTTTATGAAAATAATTTGTTTACAAAAATGTCCTCCATATTCTTTAGCTTTAAGGGATTTTAAGGATAATTTTTTCTTTACACATGTTAATGTATTGTCACAACCCCAAATCCTAAATCAGCCATCATGGCGCCTATCGTGGAACTAGACTAGCGAACAATCACATAATTACAGTTTCTTTCTAAAATCCCAACCATTCTCAAACATTTCATAAAATATATAAAATTACTGAATTCATTAGGCAAAATAAATCGCTAAATAGTCTAAACCATCCCCAAACATCGGGAGTCAACATGTCATGAGCATCAAAGAAATATACCAACAAGTCTACTATTATATTACAAAACCTCTGAACGAATAACTAGATACAACAAAAGAGGGGAAAGCAGAGATGATGCAGACGCCGAACAACTACCTCTATATCCCGAATTCCGACTCCACACGGAATAGATGGCCAACATTAAGTATCAGCACATGTAACTGCACATAGGGGTGCAGGGTGTAATGTGAGTACTCCAACTCAGTAGTAATGAAAATAAATCAAGTCTAAGAAGTAAAAATCACATAAAAATCAATATCATCAGTTCGCAATATGCATAGCCTTTCTTTCCAACAGTATATACTTAGATATATGAAATCAACATGCCTTGAAAACCAACTTCAATAAAATCCTTTGAAAATGTGTTTTCCAACAATTTCAGAGATAAAAATAACCGAAAGATTTAGTGTAAGAATTAAATAAATCATAAGTAGCCCCTCGGATAGAAACATGAATCATAAATCGCCCCTCGGGGAGAACATCGGTCAGCATCCCACAACCACTCAGTATCAGCCCATCGGGAAAACTCACTATCACCCATGCCTCCCAATCACTCATCACTCGGCACTCAGCACTCAGTAGGTATCTGCGCTCACTAGGGGTGTGTACAGACTCCGTAGGGGCTCCTTCAGCCCAAGCGCTAATATCAAGCCACCTCGTGGAGTATCATATCCTCACAATCAGGCCGTCGGCCTCACTAAGTCAAAACCTCTCAAAGCCCCCCGGGCGTACCAGTAAAACGGGGTACTCGACCCAAAACATCATTTTATATCTCAAAATAGAGTAAATAAGGCTGAGTTTTGAAAACAATTAAACACAACATGACTGAGTGTAAATCATAAATCAACAGTGAGGAAATAGCAGTAAAAAGCCCCCAAGGGGTCTAAACAAGTCGACACAAGACCCCAAACATGGCTTATAGCCCAAATATAGCAATAGTCTTTAGAACACAATTTAACATGTGATTTAGAGTAAAATACGCAACTCAATAGTTGCCGTGGGGAGGGCCAAGTCCAATAAAAAAAATCAGTACGCGCCACATATTCGTCATTCGACATGTGCGCCATGCTAAAAACAGTGAGAAATATGAAGTCTGAGGTTTCATACCCTCAGGACAAGATTTATAACCATTACTTACCTCTACCGAGCCACAATACTAATCTGCGATTCTATTTCCCCTCGAATTGGCTCCCGATTGCTCCGAATCTAACAAAAACAGATTAACATCATCAATATATGCTAAAGGAACAAAACCCAATCAAAAATTATCAATTTAGACACAATTCTCGAAAATCGGCCAAACTCGAGCCTCTGACTCACGTATTGGAACTCGATAAAATTTACATCACTAGAATCCTCGTCCTCCCACGATTCTACACGTACCAAGAACACTAAAATCGGACCACAATTGCCCACTCAAATCCTCAAAAGAAAATCCCAATTTCCATGCACTTATCTTCCCCAAATTTGGGTTTAATTTCAACAACTTTCCGGTATAATTACTTAGAAAACGATATAGAAACGAGTTATGAAGTTGGAAACCATAACTCTCAGTGATCCCCTTTGGTTTCATCTTCAAACCCTCTCAAATAGATGTCAACTCGTTCAATAATGGAGGAAAAATGAGCTAATCTCGCAAATAAGGCCTTAAAAACATTATGTCCAGCCCTTATAATCCCTTCAGTGCGTTCGCGACTCAACCCACGCGATCGCGATGCACAGCCCAGACAACCTTACGCGATCGCACACCAACACACGTGATCGCATAGAACAAATGTCCATCCCACACACGCGCCTCAGAACCTCTATGCGATCGCACCAAAATCCCACTCGACCGCACTGCCTCACCTGACCAACCTAGGAGATCGCAGTCCATGCCACGTGATCTCATAGAACAAATTTCCTGGCCCACTCTTTTACTCTACGCGACCGTGGATGAATCCACACGATGGGAGTGAAGAAATCACTGCTGCTAATACACCAAAAAACAACAGACTTCTTAAGGCCAAAAAGTGCCCGTTTGAGCATCCGAAATACACCCGAGGCCCTCCGGACCTTAACCAATCCTACCAACACACCCCATAACATCATTCAAACTTAGTCAAGCCTTCGAAACACCAAAAACAACACGAAAACATAAAAATTACATCATATTCAAGCCTATGAACTTTGAAACTTCTAAATCTCGCCAATGATGCTGAAACCAACCAAAACACATCCGATTGACCTGAAATTTTGCACACATATCCAAAATGACATTATGAACCTACTACAACTTCTGGAATCCCATTCCGACCCCGATAGCCTATATTCCGTTGCTGACCGGAAATCGCCAAAAACTAACTTTCGCCAATTCAAGCCTAATTCTACATCGGACATCAAAAATTCAATCTGAACACATTCTTGATTACCAAATCACCTAACGAAGCTATCCGAGCCATAAAATTCGCATTCCGAGGTCGTTTACCAATAATTCAACTCCCAGCTGACTTTTTTTGACTATTAAGCTAATTTAACAGACTAAGTGTCTCAATTCTCACCACGACCACTCCGAACCCGAACCAACCGACACAACACAACATAAATAGGCTAAGAAACATATGATAAAGAAAAAATGGGGGAAAATGGGGCTAATCTCACGAAACGACCGGCCGAGTCATTACATCCTCCCCCTCTTAAACAAACGTTCGTCCTCGAATGGGTCTAGAAACATACCTGGAGTCTCGAATATGTGAGGATATCTACTCCGCATCTCCCACTCGGTCTCCCAGCTGGATTCCTCCACCGTTTGTCCCCTCCACTGAACCTTCACTGAAGCTATATCCTTAGACCTTAGTTTTCTGACCTGACAACCCAAAATAGCCACTAGCTCTACCTCATATGACATATCACCCTCGAGTTGAACCGTGCGGAAGTCCAGAACATGAGACAAGTCACCAACATACTTTCGGAGCATCGAAACATGGAACACCGGATGAATATTCGATAAGCTGGGAGGCAAGGCAAGTCTATAAGCCACCTGCCCAATCCTCTAAAGCACCTCTAATGACCCAATGAATCTGGGACTCAGCTTTCCCCTATTCCCGAACCGCATAACACCCTTCATGGGTGACACCTTCCGCAACACCTTATCCCCAACCAAGAAAGATACATCCCGGACCTTCCGGTCCGCATAGCTCTTCTACCTAGATTGCGTCGTGTGAAGCCGCTCCTAAATCAACTTCGCCTTACCCAACGCATCCTGAACCAAGTCTATTCCCAATAGCCTAGCCTCGCCCCGCTCGAACCAACCAACCAAATATCTGAACCTCCTACCATATAAATCCTTATATGGATCTATCTGGATACTCGACTGATAACTATTATTATATGCAAACTCCGCGAGTGGAAGAAATTGGTCCCATGAACCCCCAAAATCAATGACACATGCACGCAACATATCCTCCAAAATCTGAATAGTATGTTTCGACTGCTCATCGGTCTAAGGATGAAACGATGTGCTCAGCTCGACCTGAGTACCCAACTCTCTCTGTACGACTCTCTAAGGCTGAGATGTGAACTGAGTACCTCTATCAGAAATGATAGAAACTGGAACACCAAGCAATCAGACAATATCCCTGATATAAATATTGGCTAACCGCTCCGAAGAATAAGTAGTACGAATAGGAATGAAGTGCGCGGACTTGGTCAGCGGATCCAAAATAACCTATATAGCATCAAACCTCCTAGAAGTCCGTAGGAGCCCAACTACTAAGTTCATGGTGATCCGCTCCCACTTCCACTCCAGAATATCAAATCTCTGAAGCAATCCACCTGGTCTCTGGTAATTGTTGAGACACCGAGCCACAAACCCAACAATATCTTTCTTCATCCGCCTCCACCAATAATGTTGTCCCAAATCCTGATACATCTTCGCGGCACCCGAGTGGATGGAATACTGCGAACTATAGGCCTCAGCTAGAATCAAATCTCGAAGCCCATGTACATTGGGCACGAAAATCCAGCCCTACATCCTCATGACCCCATCATCACCAATAACCACATCCCTGGCATCACCGCGACGGACCCTGTCCTGAAGAACAAGAAAATGCGGATCATCATACTGGCGTGCTCTAATCTGATCATAAAGAGAAGACTTGGAGGCTACACAATCTAATACCCGCAAAGGCGCCAATAGATCCAATCTCACCACTGGCCCGCTAAATCCTGAACATCAAGTGCTAATGGACGCTCTTCTACTGGAAGGTAGGCTACACTCCCCAAATTCTATGTTCTACGACTTAGGGCATCGGCCACTACATTGGCCTTACCCGGATGATATAAAATAGTGAGGTCATAATCCTTGAGAAGCTCCAACCACCTGCTATGACGAAAATTTAGATCCTTCTGCTTAAGCAGATGCTGCAAACTACAGTGATCAGTGAAAATCTCACAATGCACTACATACAAATAATGACGCCAAATCTTCAAGGCGTGAACAATAGCTGCTAGCTCAATATTGTGCACTGGATAATTCTTCTCGTGCACCTTCAACTGTCTGAACGCGTAGGCAATCACCCTACCGTACTGCATCAAAACCTAGCCAAGGCCAACTCTCGAGGCATCACAGTAAACTGTATAAAAACCTGAACCCGTAGGTAAAATCTAGAGCTGTAGTCAAAGCTGACTTGAGCTTCTGAAAGCTCTCCTCACACTCCTCATTCCATCTGAACTGAGCACCCTTATGGGTCAGTCTGGTCATAGGTGCAACAATAGATGAAAATCCCTCTACGAAACGGCGGTAGTACCCTGCCAAACCAAGGAAACTGCGAATCTCACTAGCTGATGATGGTTTAGGACAACTCTGCACCGCCTCTACCTTCTTCAGATCAACCTAAATACCCTCGCTGGACACCACGTGCCCCATGAATGCTACTGAATCAAGCCAGAACTCACACTTCCAAAATTTTGCATACAATCTCTTGTTTCTCAAGGTCTGAAGCACAACTCTCAAATGCTGCTCATGATTCTCCTGAGATCGGGAATACACCAAGATATCGTCGATAAACACGATGACCAAAGAGTCCAGATAAGGAAGAAATACATTGTGCATAAAGGCTGTTGGGGCATTGGTCATCCCAAAGGCTTCTGAAAGCTCTCCTTACACTCCTCATTCCACATGAAAGCAGTCTTCGGGATGTCTGGCCTCCGAAACTTCAATTGATGATAACCGGAATGCAAGTCAATTTGGAAAATACTTTGGCACCCTACAACTGATCAAACAAGTCATCTATATGAGGCAAGGGATACCGATTCTTCACTGTAACTCTATTCAGCTGTTGATAATCAATACACATACGCATAGAATCATCCTTCTTCTTCACGAACAACATCGGTGCACCCCAAGGTGACACACTAGGCTGAATGAACCCCTTATCTAGGAGTTCCTAAAGCTGCTCCTTTAATTCATTTAGCTCCGTTGGTGCCATATGATAAGGTGGAATAGAAATAGGTTGGGTGCCTAGCACCAGGTCAATACCAAAATCAATATCCCTGTTAGGAGGCATGCCCGGCAGGTCTGCAGGGAACATGTCCGGAAAGTCACGGACCATAGAAATCAAATAAATAGTGGGAGTCTCACAACTGACATCCCTCACAAAAGCCAGATAAGATAAACACCCCTTCTCAACCATGCGCTGAGCCTTCAGGTAGGAAATCACCCAGCTAGGCATATACTCAGAAGAACCTCTCCACTCTACCCTCGGACATCCCGGCATAGCTAAGGTCACGGTCTTAGTGTGACAATCAAGAACAGAATGACACGGAGATAACCAATCCATGTCCAATATCACATAAAAATAGACTATGCTGAGTAACAGTATGTCCACTCGGGTCTCCAGACCCCAATAGATAACACACACGACCAATACACACGGTCCAAAACAATAGTATCGCCCACCGGAGTAGACACATGAACAGAGGTAACTAAAGACTCACATGGCATATCCAGAATATGCCCAAAATATGAAAAAACATAGGAATATGTAGAACCATGGCCAAATAAAGCCAAAGCATCTCGGCAATAGACTGAGACAATACCTACAATCACTGCATCTGAGGCCACAGCATCTGGTCTGGCTGGAAATGCATACATACGGGCCTGACCTCCACCTGCTCGACCTTCCCCTCTAGGGTGGCCTCTAGCTGACTAACTATCGCCCCTGGCTGCATGGGCGGGTGGTGAAGTAACTAGAGCTGAAGTCAAGGGCTGGCCCCTCTGCTGAGAAGAACCACCGGGACGATGGAGACACCGCCTCCACATGTGCCCAAACTCTCCACACTCAAAAAAACTCCCTGGAGCTGGAGGCGGGGACTGATAGAAACCCATGGCACCAGAATGGTCCCCG